>OZ057408.1:43110093-43332096 GCA_964056735.1 Allodiplogaster pararmata | reverse complement strand
AAAAAATTAAATTGAGAAGCCGTGACGCGAAGGGAGGGCCGCGACGCGCCCTACCAGACGAAGTAAAAAAGTACCAGCGTTTTAATGTAAAAATAATTTTTTGCAGTTGCAAAATCAGGTTAATTTTTCATTTTTAAAATCTTTTCTAGCTATTATAGATAAATTTGTAAATTTATTTATACATATATAAACCACACTAAAGAAAAAAATAAGTTTTTCCTGAAATTTTGTTGTTTTTTTCTGAAAAAAAAATTTTTACAAATTTTTTTTTCAAGAACCAAAGTCCCTGATGCTCAAAATGATATCCTATAAAGAAATTTTCCGAAACCAAAACGTTTAAAGCCCACGAGCGCTGCCACTTAAACTGCAGAAGTACCTATTTTAAATTAAAATCTGAAACAAAACATTCAACAGAATGACCTAAAGAAAACATTCAACAACAAAAAACACTCATAAAAAACTTTACTCCCGAGAAAATTATTTCCACTACAAAAAAAACCATCAAAAAACAACTCACTGAAAGAGCAGAAAAAGTTTGGTGTGGTGTTAGGGTGGAGAAAAAAAACCTTTGGTGTCAGGTGAGAGAAAAATGCCGTGGTGAATTTCACGAATAAAATTGGTGGACTTTTAATTTGGTGGAAAAAACCATACAGGTTGGTGTCAGGTGTGAGAAAAAAATGCCGTGGTGAATTTCACAACAAAAAAAAATTTGGTGGACGTTAGTGTTTTATTTGGTGGACGTTACTATTTTATTTGAGTGGACGTTACTATTTTATTTGGTGGACGTTACTATTTTATTTGGTGGACGTTACTATTTTATTTGGTGGACGTTGCTATTTTATTTGGTGGACGTTACTATTTTATTTGTGGTGACACTTCTATTTAAATGGTGGACCAATAATTCATGCCCTCTGTTTATTGTTTTGCTTCTGCTTCTTCATCTTCAATTCACCATTTCTTTATCTTGATCGTCATAATGCCTCCTGTTCTCTCTCTCTTCATAGCGATCCTATAATTTTTGATATGGGGTGATGTTTTATCTGTTTCACCGGCGACCTGTTGTTAATTTATTCTGCTCTGCAGATGGCCGATCCGATTGACGAGGGGGACAAAACTAGATCTCTACGATGAAAGAGGAGAACAACAATGTCGTCACAGACCCCGGTCATCAACTTCTCATCGCGAAATTTGAAAGGCTGACCATCTCAAGCAAAGTGGATATCGAAAGACGTATCGACATCCTCGGCATTCGCTTCGAAAGTCTGAAACATATTGTGGAGCAAAAGTTCTCCAGAATGGACACAATGGGAATCGTTTCAGACAAGCTAGACTCAATCGTTTCGACGTTGAGCTCCATGGAAGACCGTCTCCAGGGAATAGAAAGAGACGTGAGGTAAGCTCTCTTCGAGAGACCGAGCATCAGATTTGGTCGAAAGACCTAAGCTGGGAAAACGTCCCATACCAAGACAGCTCCCAAGTTCGTCATAGATCGAATCAACATGCTACAAGTTCTTCTCATCCGGATTCGTGCCTGATCTGCGGAGATCACGGACATAAGGCAGTCGCATGTCGGGCAGTAAATAATCTAGAGGATAGGAAAAGTATTCTGATGAGAAAGGAGAAGTGCGTACGATGCATGCAATCCTTTCGTTGAGGTCACATCTGCCCCCCTCTCGCGTGCCCTTATTGCCCGGCGTCTGGAGAAGCGTCCCACAATGGAGCGGTCTGCCAGAGGAACCCCTTCTTCTGAACTCATCAAGCAGGGAGATGCGGCCCCTTTAAATTGTTTGTTGGCCCCCCAATGTAGTGAATATCACTATTCACTACCCTAAGTTTTATGTGTGTGTCACATAATAAACCATGTTACAGTATCTGTAATGTTTCGGTGTCGGAACCGAATAATATTGTTCTAGAAATTTCGCGCTTAAACGCATTGTGATTTTGTTATAGAACATGTTCATTTTGTTGTGTTTGTTTAACTCTAGCTTATTATAGGAATGTTCTATCTGTTAGTAATTAATAGTTCTTTCTCATAGGCAATATGTAGCTATTAGTCTTAAATTTGAACGTTTGTGACTCGCTCTTTCACTCTTGCCTTCTCCATATCTTAAAATATTCTTGAGTTAGAATATTTTCTATTTTTCCCTTTCTCTCTCTCACCCTCATATCATTCCTTCTAAGCTATGTTAACTTTAGGATGAATAGGATTAATTCATGTCGTGCGTTCGCCATTGATGTTTTAATCTTAATAAACCAGGGTTTAATTACCCCAAGTTTGAGTTGGTCGGAGCTGTCCACTCTCCAACCGTTAGCCGTTCCCTTGTCGTCTCCGTCTCGACGCAGAACTAGGCGAGGTTGAAAAGAGCACCACTTGCCCGCTCACCAGGTTACGCAGGTCTAAGATAGGATAATAAATTATCGAATTAATCTAACTCTAACGAGGCCTGCGTTTCTTTGGGGGGTTGGCTGCTAGAGACTTCCGTTTGATTGTTTCTCTTTCTATCTGAATCTCTCTTATACTCTCGGCTATTGATCTCTTTACCTCTTGTAAATCTGGTCAGTGACCTCTCTCTTTGTCAATCTGGTGTTATTATTATTTTCTGAATATCTGTAATTCCTTTCGTTTCGTTGGTTGTTGAAGTAAAGGCAATAAGTCCCGCGTGGCAGCAAGACAAGGCAAGAAATAAGGGATTTGTCCCTCAATTTATCTGCACAGAACCGAATCCCAACACAACATATATGTAGTAGTCTTCACATAAAGGAACAATAATCACTCATTGTTAGTTGTAATGCATTTTCCGCTTCTAACTAGCGTTCATACCGCTTAGTAGCCTTTTCGGGACTAAGCTCTTATTTTATTCAAATGCTTCAAAAAAAAAATTAAAAAATAAGGTTTAAAAAATCATTTCCCGAGAACATAATCTTCTGAATTTTTCGGATAACTAGGTCACATCATCACTGCTAGATATTCAGTAGTGAACCAGTAAAAAAATTGAAGGTTTTTTCCCATTCCTCAAACTTAGCTCGTTAAAAAATCTTTTGCTTCAATCTATAATCGACTCCCATAACTTTGATCTAAAACTGTTTTTATTTATATAAAACGTGTGATATTGCATTTGTAACATTAGAAAGATGAGTATGAATGGTTTTACCACAGTAAAATACATTCAGCTTCTCGATCAAGCACAGCAAGTAATGAAGAATACATGAAATTTGCCAGATCCAATCTAGCGATATATTTCACCAAGAAACACAAACACGGAAATACGTTTTTTTTTTGTACAACGAGAACTTTTCACACCCTAAAATTTCAAACATTGAAAAAGAATATGAACCACTCGAGGCGAAAACGTATCTCATCAGTTAGAAATCACTTTTCCACAATTTAATCGTCTTGTCGTTCTCCAGTCCTCCCGAGGCTATTATGTTATGATGAGGGTGGCAGTCGGTACTTAACACGATGTCTGAAAACAAACGCCACTTTTGAATTAGAATCCTAAAGCGACCGAATATTTATAATTCGAGAGATACAATACCGCTCAAAATGTTATCATTTATTGAATTATTGAACAAAACTTTTTTTAAAACCGAATGAAGCTTTTATTTTTAGATTCTTTTACTTGTCTTTCAATGTCCAACAGTTCGAACAATGACTTGAAACAGAATTTATATAAACTAAGTTCGAAAAACAGAAAAAAACTCAACAAAAAATCATGGAGAATAAAACTGAAAAATTAAAGATATACCAATTTTGGTGTAAATCCTGAAGATAATTAATAATTCACTCCAAATTATGTCCAGTACAGTACCCAAAAAAATTCTGTGAAAATTTGAGCTTTAAATGTAATCTTTGAAAAAAATTATGTTCACTAATCTATGTAATTAACATTTTTAGCGGTACTGTATAAAGAATGAAGTTAGATATACGAGGACAGGAAAGCCGAAAGAAGAGACAGAATCGAGTCAAACACGAAAAATCAAGAGAAAGAACAAGAAAGATATCAGAAAAAGTAAACTTTCTAGGGGAACATGATTAACTGACCCGTGTGCCCCTCGAGCTTCTGAACAATCTCCTTCGTCTGCAGATTCCAGATAACTATTTTGTTATCTTCGCTACCGCTGACAATCCACTGCAACAATAGCGTTTCTTTATAATGAAGCTTACAATATTTGACATGTTACTTTTCCCTACCTCCCAGATTTATGTTCAGCCCGATATGCACATTGATTATACCTTTTTTGCTCCATTCAGGGTTCTCGTTAAATTTGCTGAGACTTGAACTTGAACTCACTCACTGAAGACGATCAATAAATTCCACCGCTCATTCCGGCAATGTTTTACTTTTACATATTTGTTTAAGGGTAAGTGGTACTTTTCCAAGCATGTACGGCAGAAGTGTTGTTGTTGAGCTGTGGAGGACATCTATCTTCAGAGAACGCCTTTCTACTGAGTATATTACACTCTCAACTAGTAGACTCGATTCCAGCCTTCTGGACATTCCTAATGCTTTGCTAATCAACGGATCGTCAGACAACGCTTGAACCTCGTGAGGGAAAGAAGCTTCAGTGGCTGCACAACTGAAAATGTCGAAACATACCATGAAGAGAGTGATGTTTAAAAAAGGTAGACATTAGCCTTTTTAGTACCAGGAGCGCTATGTTCTCAAGACAGATTCACGGAACCTTTCCTCCTGTGACGGAGAAGTTAGCGAAGATGCAGTATTTCTCATTGACATGTCCTTGATAAGTCTTCAGACACTGTAACACATGGAGAATCACACAATTTTATATTATAACATTAAACTTCAATGATATTAGGATTATGGAACAAACCTTTCCCTTGTTAAAATCCCAAAGTTTTAGTGTGCTGTCCAGTGTAGCGGCGAGTATGTATTTTCCATTCGGGGAGAACTTGACGAAAGACACGGGTGGGTTCTCATCATCTAGAAGCTTTTTTGTTGATCAGTTGAACATGAAATCGAAGTACTAAGATATCATTGATCCTAATTTTTACGCTACATAAATTGTTTACCGACTCGAACATAAATAGCGAAGGGTCGCAGTGATGAGTTGGTTGAAGCATACGGGCAAGACCTTCACTGAAGGAAGTAAACTCTCAGTTGGGTCCGAAAGAGCAGGAAACAACAGAGCGGGGCTTGATGACGTACGGCTGTGAAGACTTCGGTCGCTGCTGTTCTTGTTGATGAGTGTTGCAAGAGCTGCGTTGAGCAGGGAAGAGGCACCCCAAGTGTAGTCTTCGTTCACTTAGTTACTTTCTGATCCAAACCTGCCGTACCTGGGAGCTCCGCCACCTCCACTTGAAAGGTAGGAGAGTAGCTCATGAAGGTACTGCTATCAGTCATCCTGAGAAAGTAAGGGGAAAAAGCAGCGAGTTGAGAGGACGACTTGAACGCGAGGATCCTGCTATCTCTTTCTGGGGGTTTTGTTTTTACCGCGTTTAAGTCTTATGAAGGGAGAAATCACGAGCTTCTTCTCTCTCATTAGATCTCTCATCACATTAGAATCAGTCTGATTTTCTATTTTTTAAATTTTGAATTGGTTTTAATGTATTTTTACGCTAAATCGAACATAATACCAATTTTCACAAATTCATCAAATAATCAACATAAATTATGATGCGTTTCAAGTTCTTTAATGAGTGTTAACACTTGTATTATGGTGTAAAAGATACCAAATCGCTTGATTATTGAAAAAAAAATTTAATATAATAGTATTTGGAAGAATATTGATAACAGAATATCACTCAAAGCAACTTTCTTCATTTTTAGTTACACGCTTGAAATGGGCTTTGAACTGTTTAACCGTTTCTCGTAAATTTTCCGGAGAAAGGTTATGCCACTTTTTGATGAGAATTACCTTGAAGACGCCCAAATTTTCAGAAGTAGCTCAGACCTTGGACTGTAAATACCATCGAAAAGAAAAATTTAGGAGATTAAGGTCAGGATGCGGGCCGTTCTGATTTGGTCATGAAGTCCGTTAGGTTCGCGGCACATCACTCTTGGTTGGACTCAGCAGTGTGGAAGGGAGTTCTGCCTTACCGATTTGAACATGTGTTTTTCTTTGAAGTGACAATCGTCCCAGAACTTCAATACATCCATTCGTGTCCCTCTTCATTTCCATTCGTGTCTCTCTTTCCATCCACTCGTGTCCCTCTTATAATCTATTCGTGCCCCTCTTCTAATATATTCGCTTCCCTCTTCTAATCCATTTACGTCCCTCTTTCAACTCATTCAGATTCCTCTTCCAAACCATTAGTGTCCCTCTTTCCTTACCAGTTCTTCCGTTTTTTCATCCTTCTCCAGTTATGACATCAGAAATGTCCTCAGGTACCCCATACTCCGTTCATGTTGGAAATATTGCCTGTCAGGCCCCCGAAAATTACACGAGAAACTTCTTCAGCCAAGCTTTACACGTTTTGAACGTTCGATTGGTATAAGATCGTGAGACTGGCAGACCTAATGATTCGGCTTCTGCGAGTTCGCAGATGAGTCTAGGACACATAATGATTCGTAGCAACGCCCTGGTGTTGATACGAATCACTCCTCTATTTGAACCCTTAGCTGCCCCTTTGGAAATCTCCCTTGCGATAAAGTATTAATATTATAATGCTATCTCACAATCCAACGATGTTCACCCAAATGGACGTACCCTTTGAGAAGAAAGCGCTTCATGTTCTCTGATAATGAAGAAGGAGGTTTTACCCTCGAAACACACTGGCAACAGTATCCATTCATGACTCTACAGCCTTAAGAGCCTGTCATGGATGAAGCCGGATCATCCAGTCCGGAATCGAGCGCGACCTCAGGTGGTGGATATAGGGACGCCTCCCTACGAAGAATTCGTGCTGGGAGGTAGCGGGAGAAATCCCGCCGCGGACCAAAACTGGGTTGGTTAGCTCGTCAAAGGATGGCGATGCCGGACCGGCCTGGGAAAGCCACCGGACAAAAGATCAGCCGATACCACGCTATACTTTTCAATGGCGAGTCGAGGCGCTAGTCAAATAGCCTCTTGCCTATCTCCGGTCAACGACAGGCGAGACGTCTCTACTCCCACCCAAAACGACGCTAGGCCGGGTTAACCACCCACTCATAAGGCGCATAGCATGAACAGGTTGCTACAACGATGAACGCCTCCACAAGGTGCAGCATGACAGTCTCAGGACTGCAAAGGACATCAAAACCCTTCTCCGGACGCATCTCGTCCGAAGAACACGTGAACCTCTCTCATTGAAGAGAGTGTTCATAACCAAAAGTCTTCGATGCGGGCTGCTTGCCGTCAACAACAACAACAAGGAGGTTTCACTGATATCGAAAAAGTTTAAGATCGGAAAGTTTTATGTAGACGGTCTTTTACAACGAGTATGAAGAAAAAGCTTTTGTCATTAAAAGGTATATTTTCGAACATTTACTAAAAGCTATGAAGAAAGTGATAATTGATCTGACCAACGAGTGTTTTGACACATTGTCCATTGGCCGTATCCCATATGCGGACCAATCCATCGTAACTCGAGGAGCATATCAAAGTTCCGTCACTGAAACACCCTCGCATAATCAATAATTCAAGTCACCAAAGAACTCTCATGCCTTGATTGCTTTTCTTATTTATACCGTCTTGCTGTCTCCTTATTTCTTAACGTCCTCGGCTGCCTTTCTCATTCATTTCACTGACGGAATGACGGAATACTCTAGGCAGAGGACTTCAAACATGTCTACTGAATCAACTCGCGCAAAACTCATCGTCTACATATAATATTTTGACGCTGTAGATCCTAATGTAGTACTCCACAAACTCAGTACTCATGGTATAATATCCTCCTGCTGATTTTTTTTATTTTCTCTCTAAAAGATCTTTTCGTGTCTCTGTAGATGACTGTGAATCAGAAAAGAAAAGTCACCACATGGGGTTCTACAGGGTAGCTGCCTCGGGGGTTCTACATGGTAGCTGCCTCGGGGGTTCTACAGGGTGGCTGCATCGGGCCTCTCCTTTTCTTCTTCTTCCTAGCGTTATTCCCGCTGAAGAGCGGGGTCCGCTGTGTAGATAGCAATTCGCCACATCATACGATTCGAGGCGTCTTCGGGGCCTCTCCTTTTCTCTATTTCATAAATGTGACATAGTTGAGCTTCTACTTTCCTACGTTTTTCTACTTTCCTACGTTTTCAGCTTTCTATAACCGGATGATCTCAAAACCTGTTCTAAGTCTTCGTCCTCTTTTCAAGCCGCTCTCCACATTATCGCTGAATACGCTCAAACATGATCGCTCACAGTTTCATTTCTCAAATGCTATATTTTTCATTGCGGGCCTAACAACCCTCATTTTCTATGCCCTCACAATCCATCGTTAAAGACCTTGGACTTCATTTCGAATCTTCTCTCTCCTTCAACCATCACATTACTACCATGATCCAAAAAGCCAGAACGTGACTGTGAAATGACCTAGCTTTGAACCTTATTGAGAATACGACTAGCAATAATGAATATATATATATATATATATATATATATATGTGTGTGTGTGTCGGCGTGGCATAATGGTAGTGTATTCGACTATTGTGCGGAGAGTCCCGAGTTGTTGTTGTTGTTGTTGTAGCCGATAGATCTTCTATTCGGCATCGTCTTCGGTGATCGGTAGTTTTAGAAACCTTGCAGCTTCTACTGGGTCGGTCCAGAGAGACCAAGCCGTCAAAATAGTCGGCCTATCTGGACAGGAGAAAAGGTGAGTCGTTGTGTGTCCGGGTTCGTCGCAGTCCGGACATCTGTCCACGGTTGTGGAGTCAATTCTGGACATATAGCTTCGCAGAAATGGGCTATATCCAGACCGTAGCTGGGCGAGTGTCCGTCTTGTAGATCTCGGAAGATTTCTCTCTTCTCTGGAGATAGGCGGTGGTGGGTATCCTCCCAGTACCACAGGCGGTGAGTATTTGTTTTTCACCGCTGTGACTGTATCCGTGTGTATCTTCTTTATGTCTTCACGGTACGCTTCTTCTGTCTTCACTTCTTTATCTTCGTCAAGGAATGGAGTGATGCAGTTTTGGTGTTCACTGAAAAGGGATCTCGCCCTCTTCAACTGTATGGGAGGAGGTGGCATCTTGGTTGTGTCGTGATCAATGTGGTCTCGTTTATGTAGCCGAAGGAGGAATTGCTTGCACAGCATGTCGTTGTGAGGCTTCACCGGGAGGACTTCGGATTCAATATGGAGATGATCTATCGGTGTCATCTTGACGCATCCTGTTGCCGCTCTCAGAGCAACATTTTGGGCAGCTTGAAGTTCTTTCCAATGGCTTTCGGAGAGATTCGGAGACCATATTGGCGCGGCGTAGTTGATAACTGGTCGGCCGACGACTTTGTAGGTAGTCAGCAAGAGTTCTTTTTCCTTTCCCCAGGAAGCTCCAGCAAGTGCACGTAATGCTGCATTCCGGTTTCGGAGTGTCGTCCTCGTTTTCTTCGCATGAGATCCGAAAGTGTACATCGTGTCGAATGTGACGCCTAGAATTTTGATGGAGCGGACAGTTGGAACAGTGATGTTGTCTATACGGATGTCGAGCTGCTGATTGACCTCCCTGCTATTCAGCGTGAATAGCATTGCCGCACTTTTCTCTGCTGCTAATTTCAGTCGTCTGGAGTCGAACCACTGTGCTAGTTCGTCGAGGTAGCTGTTGATTTTGTTGCATATTGGAGCGATGTCGGACCCTTTGGCAAAAATAGTGCAGTCATCAGCATATGAGACGAGTTCGATCTGTTCCGGAGGTAAAGGGATATGTGACAGGTAGTGGTTGAAGAGAGTTGGTGACAGTACACCACCTTGTGGAACTCCAGCACGGAGTTTACGTTTCTTGCTTTGGATTCCACGAAATTCGACGTAGGTTTGTCGTCCTCTCAAGTAGCCACATATCCATCTTCCTATTTTGTCTGGTAGCGATGCATTTGCAATATCTTCGATCAAGATGTTGTGGTCCACGCAGTCGAAAGCTCGGCTGAGGTCTAAGGCAACTGCTACTGTACGACTAGCCGGTTTCTTCTCGTTGAGTCCTCTGGCAATGTAGTCGTTGAACGTGTGAAGAGCAGTCGTAGTGGATCTATCTTTGGTGAACCCGTGTTGATGTTTTGCTGGAGGCATCGCTTGTTGTATGTATGGAAGAAGCAGACGTTCAAGAACTTTTGCGACTGGTGAGAGGAGGGAGACTGGACGGTAAGATGACGACATTTCTTCTGGTTTCCCTGCTTTCAGAAGAGGTATTACTTTGGCCAGTTTCCAAACAGATGGGATTTGGCTGGTTCTTAGGCTGTTGTTGTATATCGATGTCAGGAAACGGTGGGCATTGGGACCAAGATGTTTGAGGTGAATCATAGTAATTCCGTCAGGGCCAGCGGCTTTACTAGACTTGCTTCCTTTTATTGCCTTTGAAACTTCAGATTCTGAAAAAAAGGGCTGAGTGATCATCTTGGGTCGCCGTAGGTCTCTTCTTGCGCGTCTAGCAGATTTGGTTGGATGGACTTTGCTTGCTGGGGTGAACTGTTTATTGAAAGCGTTGGAAGCCTCTTTTCGATTGTAGACTGGGATTCCCGAAAAATTGATAGCGCGGTTGTTCTCCTTTTGAGTGGGATTTACAATAGATCTGACAGTGGTCCAAAGTCGTTTGGCTCCTTCTTGTAGATTCATCGTCTGAAGGTAGCGTTGCCATTTGTTTTTTCTGTATTCGTCAACTTTTTGCTGGATCATCTTGTTCAGTTCTCGGATTTTGGGGTCAGCGGCGTTTTCTTCGCGGAGTCTATCTCTCTCATCTGCTAGCAAGGCGGCGTCAGTAGGGAAGCCGGGGCGAATGTTTGGAATACGTCCTTTGGGCACGTAGCGGCGGTCTGCGGAGAGTATCGCTTCGCGGAATTTTCGCTCAGCTTCGAAGATATTAGAGAAGGAGTTTTCTCTAAGCTCCATTTCGCATCTGTCTCGGAAACCTTTCCAGTCAGCTTTCGAGAAATTCGT
The DNA here is from genome assembly GCA_964056735.1 of Allodiplogaster pararmata. NCBI lineage: Eukaryota > Metazoa > Nematoda > Chromadorea > Rhabditida > Diplogasteridae > Allodiplogaster > Allodiplogaster pararmata. Next base: position 43,321,097 of record OZ057408.1, on the reverse strand, counting down.
GTAGCATCTACGTTTAGTCTCTTCTCGGACGATTTGTCTCTGGAGTCGCACTACTATTGGAAGGTGGTCGCTGTTCAAGCCTGTAGAAGCCGTCCAAGTTATGTTGCAGGCTAGAGAGGAGGAAGCGAGTGTAACATCGGGTGAGCTGCTGCATGTTGGAGTAACGCGAGTTGGACTGAAGTCATTCATCACCACCAGGTCTGAGTTGTCAATTGCCGAGGCCAGTTCTACTCCACGCTGATCTTCGTCGATAAGCGCATCCCAGTCTTCATAATGTGCATTTAAGTCGCCGAGAATCAGGCAGTCTTTGAGTTGAAGTAGTCCATCCCAGTTGGGATGGTGGTTCGGCGGGCAGCTGCTGGTGGGGGGAAGGTATACGTTGACCAGTGTTACTTCCTCTTCAGCAGAGCTCGATGCTCTGACATTGATTGCCAGCGTCTCCAGGTGTTCGTCGTTTATGATGTTAGAGAGATCTGTGACACGAAAGGCCACTGACTTATGGAGTATGAACGCAAGACCTCCTCCTTTGTTACGTGTTCTGTCCGATCTGATGACGATGAAGTCGTCGTTCTTCGGGAGTTTTGTTCGATCAGTAAATTTCGTCTCCTGTATGGCTGCAGCTGCGACATCATGTTTCTGCATGTAGTTGATCACTTCTTCTATCTTTCCTCGAAGTCCATTTGCATTCCATTGTAAGATGTTGAAGGTGTTAGTGAAGAAAGTCGAATCGTTTATTGCGGCGGGGGCTCTAGTTGACACTGCTGCTGTTTCACTTGCTGTCACTGTAGTCAACGTTGATGTACTCACAGCACAGCATTTTCCAATGTAGTTCGACTTCCAGTCGTTCAAGCTGACCAATGTTGAGCAGTCCATGTGTACGGGTCGCGACGGAGGTCACCTACACGCGGTGCGACTGTGGACGACGCTACATGGCGTCGGACCCAATGGACCTCCAAAACAAAACTTCCCAATGGAATCTCCCGCAAGGGACAACGAGGACGGCTTCCCCCGAAACCTCATTTTTTCTAACACGGATCAGAAAGACCCAGCGTCTCTGATCCGAATACTCCTCCAAATCGCTGGTATCGAGACTAACCCAGGCCCAAGATGGCCTTGTTCTGTATGCTCTCTTAACGCGCCTTCGAATTGTGTTAATTGTAGCAAATGTAAGAAATGGGTACATTTCCGCTGTTCCAACCTTAACAATCTTAATGATTGGAACCCCCAATGGAGATGTAGAATTTGTGAGAGAGCCCCGATCCAGCAGACTGCCTCCCAGACGGTAGCTAACCTGAGGATAATCCAATGGAACGCTAATGGACTAAGAGCCCGACTAACCGAGCTAGAGGACCTTTTACATGAGTTGAATGTTCACGTAGCACTCATCCAAGAAACCAAAATGGATGCTAGTATTCCATCTCCGAATATCGTAGGTTACACGATCATAAGAAAAGACCGCTCCAACTTTGGAGGTGGACTTGCGATACTAGTCAAAGAGAATATTCGCTATGCTAACGTGACCTCCCCAACAACGGACCAGACAGCCGAAACACTCAGCGTGGACGTGCCAACCGACCAAGGAACCATAAGAATCTGCAACATTTACATCCCACCTCGATCGTCCTGCCCCAACACATACGCGCCGAACTTCAACCGACTCCTAACACAGAAGAAACCATTCATTGTCGTTGGAGACTTCAACGCACACAATAAAGTTTGGAGTGAAGGTACGGAGGATAGCAGAGGAGATGAACTATGCGACTTCATTGACGACAGCGATCTTGTATGTCTCAACAACTCAAAGATGCCCACAAGACAAAAAGCATCACCAGACATCACTCTCGCCTCGAACGACATAGCCATCGACTGCAACTGGTCAACAATCAACAGAATGAACTCTGACCACCTCCCATGCCTGATTGACGTCGAAACACAGCCATCCAACATCTCAAACGCACGTTGTTATACAAATTACAACAAAGCGAATTGGGAAGGCTTCGAAAGGGACATCAACAAGATTCTCATGGATTTCCCATTCGCCGGCAACTCAGTTCAGATGCACAAATTCCTGACCACCACCTTGACCAAAGCGGCTAAGAACAACATTCCCCGTGGAAAGGTGCCAAAATACACGCCTCACTTGAGCGAAGATGTGAAGAAGCTGATTACAGAACGGGACCAAATGAGGAGGGACAATCCTACGGACCCCTCACTCCCCTCAATAATGGCCGAAATCTCCTTCCGCATCAACCTCGAAAAGAGGACGGCTTGGGAAAAATACATATCTGAAATTAGCCACAACGAACCGGGCAACAAACTCTGGAAAACGATAAAGGCTATCGACGGCAAATAAATTAAACCGACGCACTTGACCATCACCCACGACGGGAAAAGTCTATGCCCAACATCTGCCTCAAACGCTTTTGCCAGAAAATTAGCTAAACAAGCCCCTAAAGAGGTCGACAAATCAGCAAGAAGCACAACACGACTAATTAAAGGCCTCAAGCGGACAGACGCTCCCCAAATTTCCCTGGTACAGATCGAAGAAGCAATCAAGAGAACCAAAGGTTCCAAATGCCCAGACAGTGAAGGCATCTGCCCTCTACTACTCAAAATGGCCGGTGAAAACTTCAGAAAGTGTCTCTGCATCCTCTTCAATAACACGCTGCAAACAGGTATTATCCCGTCTAGATGGAAAGATGCAAGAGTGATAATGTTACCTAAACCAGGAAAGGACTCCAGCAACCTGAACGGCTATAGACCAATATCAATACTATCACCTATAGCCAAAACATTCGAACGGGTCTTATTACCATTCCTGGCGGAAGGCTTTCAAATCGCTGACTGGCAACATGGATTCCGCAAAGAGCACTCGACTACTACCGCACTCCTGGAAATAACCGGGAAAATAACAAACGGCTTCAATCGGAAACCACCCCCGGACCGCACTCTCATGGTCGCCCTTGACCTCACTGCAGCATATGACTTAGTGAACATATCCCTTCTCTGCAAGAAACTCACTGAAACGAATATGCCAAGAGCCATCGTCCGATGGATGTCCAGCTACCTAAGAGGCCGTACAATCAAGGTAGATTTCCAAGGAAAAAGCAGTCGACGTCTCACATGCAGATCTGGTGTCCCACAAGGAGCAGTGCTCAGCCCCCTCTTATTCAATCTCTACATAAACAAACTCCCGCAACCCACAGGAAACACGCAGATGACAGCCTACGCCGACGACATATCAATTCTCTCCTCAAGCCCCTGTATTGAAACCTGTGAAGATCAGATCAACCACTTCCTACCGAAACTCGTAGAAGAATTGGAAAAACGTAAAATGATCATATCCAAGGAAAAGACTACGGTCACTCTTTTCACAACCCATACAGGCGAATGTAAAAAAGAACCCAAGGTAGAAATCCACGGAACCCTTTTGCCGACAACCAAAACACCCAAAATACTCGGTGTCGTCTTAGACCAACTCGGCACCTTCCGACAACATGCAGAATACCTTAAACAGAGAACGGCCAAAAGACTGAATATACTATGTGCCCTCGGAGGAAGAACATGGGGCCAACAGAAAACACCCTTCTTGCAACCTACAAAACAATGACCAGATCCGTTCTCAACTACGCCGCACCAATCTACTCCCCTCAATTGGCCGAGACGAACTGGAAAAAACTACAGGCAAACCAAAATAGAGCAATTCGGATAGCAACAGGAAACCTAGAAATGGCCGGCACAGAGCACTTAGCTCTAGAAAGCGAAATGTTACCCTTTAAAGGAGCACAACACGATGCTTACCAAGCAATTCGTTGCAAGAGCAAGACTCCTCCCAAACCACCCCTCCCATCGTCGATGCATGGAACCCAAACCACCTAGAACTATTCGTAAACATGCCAAGGACTTAGAAATTATGCTAGTAGACAGTGATCAGAAAGCCGCACTTAAAAGAATACATACTGAGACTGTTAGAAATTTCATTAGATCTTGCTCCCCTAACCCAGTTCTAGGTAAGAAACCTCCCAGAATCCATAAATCAACGAATCAACTTCCCAGGGAACAACAAATAACATTATCGCAACTACGTAGTGGCTATGCAAGTTCCCTTAACAGCTACCTACACAGAATAGGAGCTGCCCAATCACCTCTTTGCCCAAAATGTTTAGAAGAGCCACATACAACTAGTCATTTATTCTCGTGTCGCTGTGACCACACACTTTTAAGAAGTATAGATTTGTGGAATAGCCCGACGTCTGTTGTTAAGTTCTTATACCAGTGATTCCTTTCTCTCTCTCAAAAAAAAAAAGAAAAAATAATTAAATAAATAAAAAATAAAAAATATAAAAAAAAATAAAAAGAAAAAAGAAAAAAAAATTAAAAAAAAAAAAAATAAAAAAAAAAAAATAAACCCCGAGAGAGAAAGAGAAATAATGTAATTAGATAAATGATGTAAGTAAGGTTACTGTTTTTCTGAGCCATGTCAAAGAAGACCTCGTCTACCCAGCCGGAGACCTACGGCGGGCAATCTACAACAACAACAGTCCATGTGTAGATGAAGCCAACCATTGCAGTTGGTACATCTCACCATGCCTTTAGACTTCGCCATTCTTTTTGTGCACACGGAACAGTACCAGATCTTTGGGGGACCAGGATTTAGTTCCACGCCGGCTATGATGAGTAGAATCTGGAGCAGCGACGCCGGTGAAGGCCGCTCCACGATCAAAAAAACGATGGTGATTTGATCGAAATTCCATTCGGATGGTTGCCTGTCTTTGGCCACTCGAAAGTGGGTGTTCTCCCGGCGAAGACGGACCAGGCGTGGAGAACGAGTCCCGAGTTCGACTCCCACCCCGGACAGATCCACCCAAACCAAGGGGGGTTAAGAAATGTTGGTAGTGCTCACGCACGAATCTGACTCTCCCCACTGCTGCTATTCACACTAGCAGTGATATAGCGGGCAGCCACTGGTTCTACCAGGATAGGCCTGTCCTGCATCTCAGGGGAGCGCGTACCCTGCCGCGAGGAAGATTATTATTATTATAATATATATCAGATAAACATTTTGACCAGATCAATTCTAAGTTCTTACTTTTGATCAAATATATTGGAAATTTATCACTGTTATGGCTACGTTTGATAAGAAGTTAAAGTTCTGCTCAGATGGCTCTTTCGGCTGTGCCGGAATATAATATGAATGATATGAGAAATTTTCTAATGCGGTCTCGTTAGCCTAAGCCGGACAGCCTCATTAGCATAAACTTTTGCCTAAGCCCAAGCATTTTTCCAAGTAAAAATAATTTTTTGATGAAAAATAAAATACAAGTCCTCAAAAGAAATAAAAAAGAAAAAGAAAGTCAATGCGTTAAAAAGCACATGCAAATTATCTCCAATTTCTATTTTTACATTAAATTCATAGGCTTAGGCAAGAGTTTACGCTGAGGCCGTACGCCTTACGCTAACGAAACCACATAAGAAAAGTTCTCATATTATTAATTTTTGTCAATTCAATGACTGAATTTGTCATGAAAAAGTGAGAAATGGTGTAATAAATACAGTAGTTTAAAAGCACTAAAAACAAAAAAATGCAGTCGGGCTGAAATGTTTTTAATGGGGAAAATTTTTTTACCTTAAAAACGTTTAGGCTTAGGCGAAAGTTCACGCTAGGCGGCTTAGGCTTAGGCTAACGGCTTAGGCTAACGAACGGCGTAGGCTAACGAAACCGCATAAGAAAAGTTTTGATGTGTATCTTTTGATGTTTTGATGTCTAGTTTTGATGTCTATGAAACCAGAAAAAATCTCAAATCACTCGCCAAAGCTATCCTTCTGTACTCCTCCCGATCCAATCACGGCCTGGTCCACCGCTATCAAAAAACTCAAACACGTGGATTCGTCACCCACATGTTCTCTCATCGATCTTGAACTCTGGAAACCGTTGGGCACCCAAGGCTCCCTAGCTCCCAAACTACCCTACAATTGCATTTTTCGAAATGTAGATAAAATATATATATATATGTAAAAATAGAAAGAAACCAACTTTTGATCAGTACTTTAACTTCTGATCAATTCTTGGAATTTATCTGATCAATTTAAAACACCTGATCAATTCTGGTCGCGATTGAGGTCACCTACTCGTGGTGCGACTGTGGACGACGCTGGAAGGCGTCGGACCCAATGGACCTCCAAAACAAATCTTCCCAATGGAATCCCCCGCAAGGGACAACGAGGACGGCTTCCCCCGAAACCTCATTTTTTCTAACACGGATCAGAAAGACCCAGCGTCTCTGATCCGAATACTCCTCCAAATCGCTGGTATCGAGACTAACCCAGGCCCAAGATGGCCTTGTTCTGTATGCTCTCTTAACGCGCCTTCGAATTGTGTTAATTGTAGCAAATGTAAGAAATGGGTACATTTCCGCTGTTCCAACCTTAACAATCTTAATGATTGGAACCCCCAATGGAGATGTAGAATTTGTGAGAGAGCCCCGATCCAGCAGACTGCCTCCCAGACGGTAGCTAACCTGAGGAAAATACAATGGAACGCTAATGGACTAAGAGCCCGACTAACCGAGCTAGAGGACCTTTTACATGAGTTGAATGTTCACGTAGCACTCATCCAAGAAACCAAAATGGATGCTAGTATTCCATCTCCGAATATCGTAGGTTACACGATCATAAGAAAAGACCGCTCCAACTTTGGAGGCGGACTTGCGATACTAGTCAAAGAGAATATTCGCTATGCTAACGTGACCTCCCCAACAACGGACCAGACAGCCGAAACACTCAGCGTGGACGTGCCAACCGACCAAGGAACCATAAGAATCTGCAACATTTACATCCCACCTCGATCGTCCTGCCCCAACACATACGCGCCGAACTTCAACCGACTCCTAACACAGAAGAAACCATTCATTGTCGTTGGAGACTTCAACGCACACAATAAAGTTTGGAGTGAAGGTACGGAGGATAGCAGAGGAGATGAACTATGCGACTTCATTGACGACAGCGATCTTGTATGTCTCAACAACTCAAAGATGCCCACAAGACAAAAAGCATCACCAGACATCACTCTCGCCTCGAACGACATAGCCATCGACTGCAACTGGTCAACAATCAACAGAATGAACTCTGACCACCTCCCATGCCTGATTGACGTCGAAACACAGCCATCCAACATCTCAAACGCACGTTGTTATACAAATTACAACAAAGCGAATTGGGAAGGCTTCGAAAGGGACATCAACAAGATTCTCATGGATTTCCCATTCGCCGGCAACTCAGTTCAGATGCACAAATTCCTGACCACCACCTTGACCAAAGCGGCTAAGAACAACATTCCCCGTGGAAAGGTGCCAAAATACACGCCTCACTTGAGCGAAGATGTGAAGAAGCTGATTACAGAACGGGACCAAATGAGGAGGGACAATCCTACGGACCCCTCACTCCCCTCAATAATGGCCGAAATCTCCTTCCGCATCAACCTCGAAAAGAGGACGGCTTGGGAAAAATACATATCTGAAATTAGCCACAACGAACCGGGCAACAAACTCTGGAAAACGATAAAGGCTATCGACGGCAAATCAATTAAACCGACGCACTTGACCATCACCCACGACGGGAAAAGTCTATGCCCAACATCTGCCTCAAACGCTTTTGCCAGAAAATTAGCTAAACAAGCCCCTAAAGAGGTCGACAAATCAGCAAGAAGCACAACACGACTAATTAAAGGCCTCAAGCGGACAGACGCTCCCCAAATTTCCCTGGTACAGATCGAAGAAGCAATCAAGAGAACCAAAGGTTCCAAATGCCCAGACAGTGAAGGCATCTGCCCTCTACTACTCAAAATGGCCGGTGAAAACTTCAGAAAGTGTCTCTGCATCCTCTTCAATAACACGCTGCAAACAGGTATTATCCCGTCTAGATGGAAAGATGCAAGAGTGATAATGTTACCTAAACCAGGAAAGGACTCCAGCAACCTGAACGGCTATAGACCAATATCAATACTATCACCTATAGCCAAAACATTCGAACGGGTCTTATTACCATTCCTGGCGGAAGGCTTTCAAATCGCTGACTGGCAACATGGATTCCGCAAAGAGCACTCGACTACTACCGCACTCCTGGAAATAACCGGGAAAATAACAAACGGCTTCAATCGGAAACCACCCCCGGACCGCACTCTCATGGTCGCCCTTGACCTCACTGCAGCATATGACTTAGTGAACATATCCCTTCTCTGCAAGAAACTCACTGAAACGAATATGCCAAGAGCCATCGTCCGATGGATGTCCAGCTACCTAAGAGGCCGTACAATCAAGGTAGATTTCCAAGGAAAAAGCAGTCGACGTCTCACATGCAGATCTGGTGTCCCACAAGGAGCAGTGCTCAGCCCCCTCTTATTCAATCTCTACATAAACAAACTCCCGCAACCCACAGGAAACACGCAGATGACAGCCTACGCCGACGACATATCAATTCTCTCCTCAAGCCCCTGTATTGAAACCTGTGAAGATCAGATCAACCACTTCCTACCGAAACTCGTAGAAGAATTGGAACAACGTAAAATGATCATATCCAAGGAAAAGACTACGGTCACTCTTTTCACAACCCATACAGGCGAATGTAAAAAAGAACCCAAGGTAGAAATCCACGGAACCCTTTTGCCGACAACCAAAACACCCAAAATACTCGGTGTCGTCTTAGACCAACTCGGCACCTTCCGACAACATGCAGAATACCTTAAACAGAGAACGGCCAAAAGACTGAATATACTATGTGCCCTCGGAGGAAGAACATGGGGCCAACAGAAAAAACACCCTTCTTGCAACCTACAAAACAATGACCAGATCCGTTCTCAACTACGCCGCACCAATCTACTCCCCTCAATTGGCCGAGACGAACTGGAAAAAACTACAGGCAAACCAAAATAGAGCAATTCGGATAGCAACAGGAAACCTAGAAATGGCCGGCACAGAGCACTTAGCTCTAGAAAGCGAAATGTTACCCTTTAAAGGAGCACAACACGATGCTTACCAAGCAATTCGTTGCAAGAGCAAGACTCCTCCCAAACCACCCCTCCCATCGTCGATGCATGGAACCCAAACCACCTAGAACTATTCGTAAACATGCCAAGGACTTAGAAATTATGCTAGTAGACAGTGATCAGAAAGCCGCACTTAAAAGAATACATACTGAGACTGTTAGAAATTTCATTAGATCTTGCTCCCCTAACCCAGTTCTAGGTAAGAAACCTCCCAGAATCCATAAATCAACGAATCAACTTCCCAGGGAACAACAAATAACATTATCGCAACTACGTAGTGGCTATGCAAGTTCCCTTAACAGCTACCTACACAGAATAGGAGCTGCCCAATCACCTCTTTGCCCAAAATGTTTAGAAGAGCCACATACAACTAGTCATTTATTCTCGTGTCGCTGTGACCACACACTTTTAAGAAGTATAGATTTGTGGAATAGCCCGACGTCTGTTGTTAAGTTCTTATACCAGTGATTCCTTTCTCTCTCTCAAAAAAAAAAGAAAAAATAATTAAATAAATAAAAAATAAAAAATATAAAAAAAATAAAAAGAAAAAAGAAAAAAAATTAAAAATAAAAAAAAATAAAAATAAAAATAAAATAAACCCCGAGAGAGAAAGAGAAATAATGTAATTCGATAAATGATGTAAGTAAGGTTACTGTTTTTCTGAGCCATGTCAAAGAAGACCTCGTCTACCCAGCCGGAGACCTACGGCGGGCAATCTACAACAACAACAGTCCATGTGTAGATGAAGCCAACCATTGCAGTTGGTACATCTCACCATGCCTTTAGACTTCGCCATTCTTTTTGTGCACACGGAACAGTACCAGATCTTTGGGGGACCAGGATTTAGTTCCACGCCGGCTATGATGAGTAGAATCTGGAGCAGCGACGCCGGTGAAGGCCGCTCCACGATCAAAAAAACGATGGTGATTTGATCGAAATTCCATTCGGATGGTTGCCTGTCTTTGGCCACTCGAAAGTGGGTGTTCTCCCGGCGAAGACGGACCAGGCGTGGAGAACGAGTCCCGAGTTCGACTCCCACCCCGGACAGATCCACCCAAACCAAGGGGGGTTAAGAAATGTTGGTAGTGCTCACGCACGAATCTGACTCTCCCCACTGCTGCTATTCACACTAGCAGTGATATAGCGGGCAGCCACTGGTTCTACCAGGATAGGCCTGTCCTGCATCTGAGGGGAGCGCGTACCCTGCCGCGAGGAAGATTATTATTATTATTATATATATATATATATATATATATATATATATATATATATATATATATATCAGATAAACATTTTGACCAGATCAATTCTAAGTTCTTACTTTTGATCAAATATATTGGAAATTTATCACTGTTATGGCTACGTTTGATAAGAAGTTAAAGTTCTGCTCAGATGGCTCTTTCGGCTGTGCCGGAATATAATATGAATGATATGAGAAATTTTCTAATGCGGTCTCGTTAGCCTAAGCCGGACAGCCTCATTAGCATAAACTTTTGCCTAAGCCCAAGCATTTTTCCAAGTAAAAATAATTTTTTGATGAAAAATAAAATACAAGTCCTCAAAAGAAATAAAAAAGAAAAAGAAAGTCAATGCGTTAAAAAGCACATGCAAATTATCTCCAATTTCTATTTTTACATTAAATTCATAGGCTTAGGCAAGAGTTTACGCTGAGGCCGTACGCCTTACGCTAACGAAACCACATAAGAAAAGTTCTCATATTATTAATTTTTGTCAATTCAATGACTGAATTTGTCATGAAAAAGTGAGAAATGGTGTAATAAATACAGTAGTTTAAAAGCACTAAAAACAAAAAAATGCAGTCGGGCTGAAATGTTTTTAATGGGGAAAATTTTTTTACCTTAAAAACGTTTAGGCTTAGGCGAAAGTTCACGCTAGGCGGCTTAGGCTAACGGCTTAGGCTAACGAACGGCTTAGGCTAACGAAACCGCATAAGAAAAGTTTTGATGTGTATCTTTTGATGTTTTGATGTCTATGAAACCAGAAAAAATCTCAAATCACTCGCCAAAGCTATCCTTCTGTACTCCTCCCGATCCAATCACGGCCTGGTCCACCGCTATCAAAAAACTCAAACACGTGGATTCGTCACCCGCATGTTCTCTCATCGATCTTGAACTCTGGAAACCGTTGGGCACCCAAGGCTCCCTAGCTCCCAAACTACCCTACAATTGCATTTTTCGAAATGTAGATAAAATATATATATATGTAAAAATAGAAAGAAACCAACTTTTGATCAGTACTTTAACTTCTGATCAATTCTTGGAATTTATCTGATCAATTTAAAACACCTGATCAATTCTGGTCGCGATTGAGGTCACCTACTCGTGGTGCGACTGTGGACGACGCTGGAAGGCGTCGGACCCAATGGACCTCCAAAACAAATCTTCCCAATGGAATCCCCCGCAAGGGACAACGAGTACGGCCTTCCCCGAACCCTCATTTTTTCTAACACGGATCAGAAAGACCCAGCGTCTCTGATCCGAAAACTTCTCCAAATCGCTGGTATCGAGACTAACCCAGGCCCAAGATGGCCTTGTTCTGTATGCTCTCTTAACGCGCCTTCAAATTGTGTTCAATGTAGTGAATGTAAGAAATGGGTACATTTCCGCTGTTCTAATCTTAACAATCTTAATGATTTTAACCCCCAATGGAGATGCAGAATTTGTAAGAGAGCCCCGATCCAGCCGACTGCCTCGCAGACAGTAGTGAACCTGAGGATAATCCAATGGAACGCTAATGGACTGAGAGCCCGACTAACCGAGCTAGAGGACCTTTTACATGAGTTGAATGTTCACGTAGCACTCATCCAAGAAACCAAAATGGATGCTAGTATTCCATCTCCGAATATCGTAGGTTACACGATCATAAGAAAAGACCGCTCCAACTTTGGAGGCGGACTTGCGATACTAGTCAAAGAGAATATTCGCTATGCTAACGTGACCTCCCCAACAACGGACCAGACAGCCGAAACACTCAGCGTGGACGTGCCAACCGACCAAGGAACAATAAGAATCTGCAACATTTACATCCCGCCTCGATCGTCCTGCCCCAACACATACGCGCCGAACTTCAACCGACTCCTAACACAGAAGAAACCTTTCATTGTCGGTGGAGACTTCAAAGCACACAATAAAGTTTGGAGTGAAGGTACGGAGGATAGCAGAGGAGATGAACTATGCGACTTCATTGACGACAGCGATCTTGTATGTCTCATCAACTCAAAGATGCCCACAAGACAAAAAGCATCACCAGACATCACTTTCGCCTCGAACGACATAGCCATCGACTGCAACTGGTCAAAAATCAACAGAATGAACTCTGACCACCTCCCATGCCTGATTGACGTCGAAACACAGCCATCCAACATCTCAAACGCACTTGTTATACAAACTATAACAAAGCGAACTGGAAGGGCTTCGAAAGGGATATCAACAAGATTCTCATGGATTTCCCATTCACCGGCAACTCAATTCAGATGCACAAATTATTGACCACCACCTTGACCAAAGCGGCGAAAAACAACATTCCCCGTGGAAAGGTGCCAAGATACACGCCTCACTTGAGCGAAGATGTGAAGAAACTGATTACAGAACGAGACCAAATGAGAAGGGACAATCCTACGGACCCCTCACTCCCCTCAATGATGGCCGAAATCTCCTTCGGCATCAACCTCGAAAAGAGGAAGGCTTGGGAAAAGTACAGGGTGGCTGGAAAGTACGCAGTCCGTGGTTTAGGAGTGTGCTACGCACTATTTCGTGCACGCACCGATTTTTTTTTTATTTTCGAAGTTTATTGTGTTTTAAACATCGTGTTGAAGTTTGACAACGATTGTTTAAATTTGAAGGTACTGACAAGTCCCCATCTCCAGCGTGCCGCTATCGTCGATTTGCACCAGCGCGGGTACTCCAACTCCGACATCGCGAAACGCCTCGTCGTCCGTCGAGATCTTGTCTGGAATACCATCAAACGTTACCGCGAGCTCGGAAATCTCGAGGACCGTCCAAAAACTGGCCGACCTCGATCTGCTCGGATGCCGGCGAAGATAAAAGCAGTGAGGGAGCGAATACGCCGAAACTCCAAGCGGAGCATTAACAAGATGTCCCAGGAGCTCGAAATATCCCGCTGGTCGGCTCAGACCATCGTCAGGGATGACCTCGGCATGCGCCCTTATCGTATTCTCAAGGGTGCCTTGTTGTCTGCCAAGAACAAGGCAGAGCGCGTGAAGAGAAGTCGGGCCTTGCTTCGCGACACGGCCGCACCTGGTGCCGACGAGATAGTCTTCTCAGACGAGAAGTTTTTCACGATCGATGAGGCCTACAACTGTTCACGATCGAGGAGGCCTTCAACTCCCAAAACGTTTTTCACGATCGATGAGGCCTACAATTCGAGGAGGCCTTCAACTCCCAAAACGTGCGGGTTATCGCCAGAGATCCTGAGTAAGCCGATCGCAACGGAAGAGTCGTCAACCGCACCTCTCATCCAGCTCAGTTGATGGTCTGGGCGGCTGTGTGCGCTTCGGTTAAGTCTCCGCTCGTCTTCGTTGATCAGGGCGTGAAGATCAACAAGCAGAACTATATCAAAGACATTCTCGAAGGCGCCTTGCTTCCCTGGACCCGTACGCACTTTGCTGGCCGCCCTTTCTGCTTCCAACAGGACTCCGCGCCCGCTCACAAGGCCGTTGTGACGCAAGAGTGGTGTGCGAACAATTTGCCCACCTTCATAACGAGTAAGCAGTGGCCCGCCTACTCGCCGGATCTCAATCCGCTCGACTATTCCATATGGTCGGTCCTCGAGGCGAAAGCCTCGGCTCGTCCTCACCCCAATTTGGCGTCTCTGAAGAAGGCCCTGCTCAAAGCTTGGGAGGAACTCGACGTTGATTACCTGCGTGCCACGACTGATGCTTTCCCCAAGCGTCTCCGGCAAGTCATCCGCGCCAAAGGCGGCCGCATTGAAAACTGACTTCACCCAGTTGTACATATATATGTTGAGAATAAAATGTGTTGAATTGAGAGGAATTGGATTATTGATTACGATACAAAAACGTTTGACTTTCGGACTGCGTACTTTCCAGCCATCCTGTACATATCTGAAATAAGCCACAACGGACCGGGCCACATACTCTGGAAAACGATAAAAGCTATCGACGGCAAATCAATAAAACCGACGCACGTGACCATCACCCACGAAGGGAAAAGTCTATGCCCAACATCAGCCTCAAACGCTTTTGCTAGAAAATTGGCCAAACAAGCCCCCAAAGAAGTCGACAAATCAGCAAGAAGCACAACGCGACTAATTAAAGGCCTCAAACGGACAGACGCTCCCTTAATTTCCCTGGCACAGATCGAAGAAGTCATCAAGAAAACCAAAGATTCCAAATGTCCAGACAGTGAAGGCATCTGCCCTCTACTACTCAAAATGGCCGGTGAAAACTTCAGAAAGTGTTCAATAACACGCTGCAAACCGGTATTATCCCGTCCAGATGGAAAGATGCAAGAGTGATAATGTTACCTAAACCAGGAAAGGACTCAAACAACCTGAACGGCTATAGACCAATATCAATATTATCACCTATAGCCAAGACATTCGAACGGGTCATATTACCATTCCTGGCGGAAGGCTTTAAAATCGCTGACTGGCAACATGGATTCCGCAAAGAGCACTCGACCACTACCGCACTCCTGGAAATAACCGGGAAAATAACAAAAGGCTTCAATCGGAAACCACCCCCGGACCGCACTCTCATGGTCGCCCTTGACCTCACTGAAGCATATGATTTAGTGAACATATCTCTTATCTGCAAGAAACTCACTGAAACGACTATACCAAGAGCCATCGTCCAATGGTTGTCCAGCTACCTTTAAAAAAAAAAAAGAGAGAGAGGAAAGAGAGTGTGGGCTTATAATGCTGGAGGGTCGAGAGCTTCAACGACTTCCTCCAGTGTCTCGCGAAGGAAGATCTATCCGTTGGGCAAGACAACAACAACAGCTAACTAAGAGGCCGTACAATCAAGGTAGATTTCCAAGGAAAAGGCAGTCGACGTCTCACATGCAGATCTGGTGTCCCACAAGGAGCAGTGCTCAGTCCCCTCTTATTCATTCTCTACATAAACAACCTCCCGCAAACCACAGGAAACACGCAGATGACAGCCTACGCCGACGACATCTCAATTCTCTCCTCAAGCCCCTGTATTGAAACCTGTGAAGATCAGATCTACCGCTTCCTACCCAAACTCGTAGAAGAATTGGAACAACGAAAAATGATTATATCCAAGGAAAAGACAACGGCCACTCTTTTCACAACCCATACAGGCAAATGTAAAAAAAGAACCCAAGGTAGAAATCCATGGAACTCTGTTGCCGACAACTAAAACACCCAAAATACTCGGTGTCGTCTTATACCAACTCGGTACCTTTCGACAACACGCAGAATACCTTAAACAGAGAACGACCAAAAGACTGAACATACTACGTGCCCTCGGAGGAAGAACATGGGGCCAACAGAAAAACACCCTTCTTGCAACCTACAAAACAATGACCAGATCTGTACTCAACTACGCCGCACCAATTTACCCCCCTCAATTGGCCGAGACGAACTGGAAAAAACTACAGGCAAACCAAAATAAAGCAATTCGGATAGCAACAGGAAACTTAGCAATGAGCACTTAGCTCTAGAAAGCGAAATGTTACCCATAAAGGAGCACAACACGATGCTTACCAAGCAATTCGTCGCAAGAGCAAGACTCCTCCAGCTCGCTAACGGAGTCGCCTACACGATGGTGCGAGTGTCGACAGACGTCCCGGACGTTCTGGACGCAAAGGACTCCAAACTATACCTATCCCAAAGTGGTTTTTCTCCCGCAAGGGACACATCGAACAGCTCTCCCCCCAGCTGTCCAATCCTCTCGTTTTTTCTATTAAGGATCAGGGCCTTCCAGCGGCTCTGATCCTCGCCCTCCTCTTAATTGCTGGAATAGAAAGCAACCCGGGTCCTTTGCGATGGCCGTGTACTGTATGTCACAAAAGTGCTTCCAGCAATAGCGTTCGCTGTCAGAAGTGTCAGAAATGGACACATCTTAAATGTTCTGGTCTCTCCTCCTTCAATGCCTGGAACCCATCCTGGAGATGTCATAGCTGTGTCAGACCTTCCCCAAGAAGCTCACAAACTAAGATAGATACCCTCAAAATCATCCATTGGAATGCTAATGGAATTCGGGGCAGAATCGTAGAGCTTGAGGACTTACTCCACGAGGAAAATATCCACATAGCCTTAATCCAGGAGACCAAACTAGATGCCACAGCCGTATCGCCATCGATTAAAGGGTACTCACTAATAAGACAGGACCGAACCAGATCAGGAGGTGGCCTCGCAATGATCATAAGAGAGGACATCCAATATGTGCTAGCAGACTCAACTCACGGTGATAAGACAATAGAGACAATGACTATCGAGATCCCTTCTACACTCGGTAATCTGAGAATAACTAATCTCTATATCCCTCCACGCTCCTCATGTCCACCGGGTTATACCACAGACTTTGCCCACTTCCTCAAACATACAAAGACATGCGTTGTGGCTGGTGACGTGAACGCCCACAATGAGCTCTGGAGTACTGGTACCGAAGATGCCAGAGGAACTGCACTCTGTGAAGCTATCGAGCAGAGCAATTACATAGTCTTGAACTCTCCTCAGCAACACACACGTAAGGAAGCCTCTCCGGACATTACGTCAGTCACAAACGACATTGCGACCAACTGTTCCTGGAGAACTCTCGGAAAGCTAAATTCTGACCACCTACCAGTCCTACTCGAGATAGAACTGAGAATCCCAACGATTGGGAAACGAAGATGCTACATGAACTTCAGAAAAGCAAAATGGCACGAATACGAAATAGAAGTGAACAAGAGACTCGGCGAATTTCCGTACGAAGGAAGCCCTCACAACATGCATTCCTTCCTGGTTGAAACTCTCAGAGAGGCGGCAAGAAAACATATACCACAAGGAAGATGCCCAGACTTCATACCCCGCCTGAGCGAAGAAGCCAAAGCACTCATCCGAAAAAGATATCAGATGCGTAGAGCAAACCCGGCAGACCCATGTCTCCCTGAACTGATGACAAGGATTTCCTATAAGATCAATGACGATAAGCGCATTGCATGGGAGATCAATGACGATAAGCGCATTGCATAGAAGAGCCACATACAACTAGTCATTTATTCTCGTGTCGCTGTGACCACACACTTTTAAGAAGCATAGATTTGTGGAATAGCCCGACGTCTGTTGTTGAGTTTTTATACCAGTGATTCCTTTCTCTCTCAAAAAAAAAATATATATATAAAAAAAAATAAATAAAAAATATAAAAATAAAAATAAATAAATGAAGGGGAAAAAAACAAATAAAAACAAATAAACCCCGAGAGAGAAAGAGAAAGAAATGTAATTAGATAAATGATGTAAGTAAGGTTATTGTTTTTTTCTGAGCCATGTCAAAGAAGACCTCGTCTACCCAGCCGGAGGCCATTCGTGACTCTACAGCCTTAAGAGCCTGTCACGGATGGAGCCGGATTATCCAGTCCAGAATCGAGCGCGACCTCAGGTGGCGGATAGAGGGACGCCTCCCTACGAAGAATTCGTGCTGGGAGGTAGCGGGAGAAATCCCGCCGCGGACCAAAACTGGGTAGTATAGCTCGTCAAAGGAGGGCGATGCCGGACCGGCCTGGGCATGCCACCGGACAAAACATCAGCCGATACTCCGCTATACTTTTCAATGGCGAGTCGAGGCGCCAGTAAAATAACCTCTTGCCCTTCTCCGGTTAACGAATGGGTCTCGCCAAGAGGATCGTCGACTGCGGTGCGAGTGTAGACGGAGAAACTCTCTCCGGACTCGAATAGATCCTCACCAACAACCTATCCCAAAAGGACTCCCCTCGACAGGACCTATGGGCAAGAACAACAACAACAACCCAGCCGGAGATTTACGGCGGGCAATCTACAACAACAACAACCTGATCAATTCTAGCCATAACATATATATGTACATATATGCGGAAGTGTTAGCGCAGTTCACCTCCGCCCCCTATGGAAGCTAAAGCCTACCGATTGAAGGAGACAGCAGAGACGGGATCCGAGTGCGCCGGAAGTGTCTTAATACACGAACCCGTCTTCACATCCCATATTCGCACGTGTTCGTCGAAAGATCCTAGATGAATTGTATTATTGGCTTCCTGACAGGAACGTTTTATTACTAAAGGTACACACAATTCCAGAACTCTTACCTGATACAACGAGAGATCCCTGCGGGTTAAAGTTGCAGCAGAAGACATAGTTCGTGTGCCCTTTCAGCGACTTGGCACATTTAGAGCTGCTCACTTCCCAGATCTAAAATTCACTTAGAAATATGGTTTTCAACTTGAAGACATACTAACTATACGTCGTTTCAGAGTTTGGTGATGAAAAAAATGTCAAACAAGCCGTGCAAGAATAAAAAAATTGCTTTCTTGTTTGATATTTCTCTGTTAGTTTTGGAATATACTCATTATAAATTATTTTTTAAACACGTTAACCCTCGAATTTTGGAAAATGTGGGAGAGCTATGAATTGTTAAAAGACCCTGCGACTCCCTATAAACTTTGGCGTTTCCGTATACACTCGCACCGTAGTCTGCGATGTTCTCACGACACCATTCTTTAACAGGAGAAGGGCAATTTTAATGGCGCTTCGACTCTTAATTACAAAGTATAGGGGAGTATCGGCTGATTTTTATCCGTTGGCATGACCAGGCCGGTCTGGCAACGCTCCCTTTGACGAACTATACTCACCATTTGGGCAAGCCAGCCTTCTCTAAAGCACATGTACATGTTAACATTCCTCTATCCGCCAGCCGAGGACGCGCTCGATACCTGATATGGTAAACCGGTTCCTAGCGATTTTGTGTAGTCGTTGACTGTAGCACCATCAAAAGAAAAAAGGATTTTTTTACATGACCTATGTGCAAACCAGAACAACAACAACAACGAGCTTTTAGACGGAAGTCAGTGCGCCGTCTAAGCTAAGTCGGTAAGCCGGCTGCAGCACGTCTTTCAGTACTATGTAGCTAATCTGTACGCGAAAGAGGTAAGTCTGTAAGCTTCCTTGAGCAAGCCTGGAAGCAACTTGAGCTCGCCTTCGATAGTGCTACAGCCCACGATTTCACACTATCATAAGCGAACGTTTTTCACATCCAGTAACGAGCACTTTCTCAGATGATATTACGTAAAAGAAGGGCGATGCCAGACCGGCCTGAAATTTTCCCTGTTAGATGATCAGTCGAAACTTTCCCAAACTTTTTTATGACAAGTGTAAGCGTAACTAAAATAACCTCTCGATCTTCTCAGGTCAAAAAATGGGTCTCGCAAAGAAGATCGTCGACTGCAGCGCAAGTTTTGAGGAAGTGAAGTTCTCCGGAATTGAAAGGATAAAATAAACCTCCCGAAACTATCTTAAAGGCTTTTTTTCGACGGGACCTCTGGGAAAAAAACAACAAGCCATTAGCGGCAAGCCTGTGCGTCTGAGCTAAGACTGCAAGCAGCCTCGAGCTCGCAAGCCACTTGAAGCAGGTATCTACGCCATAAAGGTAAATCTCGGGAGCCGTGTCATGATTTACAGAGCCCTTTTGTGTTAAGTCTGTAAGCTGTTTAAACCAAGCCTAGAAGTCGCTTGAATGAAGTCTACGCGCTATGTTAGCCGCCTGAGGTGTGTGCGTTCCGTAAGCCCTCTTTAGTATTCACAGGAGAAAACGGCCAAACTTTGAGTGTCTTGTCGTCGGAACAGGAGACGATGAGACGGGAGTCTGTCGACCAGGCGATGTCACTCACCCCGAGCTTGTGGCCACAAAGTTGTCGGTCCACTTTACCATCCGAACTAAGAATTATTTAATTACAAATCTGCACTTTGCCTTTCTTAACATTGTGCATTTAAACATTGTTCAAACGAGAAAAGATAATTTCGCAAACATGTTAGCTTTGAATACTTCTACCAAAATCGTTTCAACGATCTCCTTTGCAAATTCGCAACCCCGGTATGAGACGCCGCGAGTCTGATATTGTAAGCAAGAGCAATCTAAAAATGGATCGTGTTTTCGGCATGGAAAACCCAAAATGATATCAATAGGTTAAAAGCGAGATAGGCAACACAAGTTCACGCAGCAGAAGATAAGAATCTAAGTTTTAACAGGCTGCCGAAACGTATCATACTGGTTACCAGAGCTTTTCGCTGGAGAACTTCTCAAACTTTTTTGATTCTCATTATTTATGTTGTGAATCCTTATGTGTTGCAGTCTTAATGAGTGTTGGGCTTACCTATTCCATATTCTGATGGTTTTGTCCGCTGAGGCTGACGCCAGGAAATTTCCATCCGCGGAGAACTTAAGGGAAGCTACTGATTTGGTGTGTCCCTCCAGACTCATCAACAGCTCGTAGTTTGGAAGAAGCTGCGAATCCAAACAGTTCTATCAACAAGTTTTTATCAGAAGTACCCTGTTTTCCCGCATTGCGCCTGCTTCTCTCAATTTCTATATTCACTTTCAAAAGATCTCAAAAATTCATATCTCTCTTCTCTCTTCGCATTCTCACTCGCTTGCTCCTTATATGTATTATAAAAATCCAAATAGTTTTACGCCAACGGAAAAAAAACCCTTATATACAGTACCGTGCAGAAGGATACCAGAAAGTATATTTTACAGTGTTTCTTGCATCTTTGTGACTGTCTTGCATCTTTGTGATCATCATTAGTGAGTGACTGTCTTGCAGCTTTATAGAGGCCACCAAGATCATTGCAATAAACATAAACAAATAAACAAGAACATATTTCAGAAATCTCGAAAAATACTGTTTTCAGAAAAAAATGCTGAGCTGTTCTGCTTTTTCAGAAACGGCTCCATTTTATAACAGTATGATGTGAATCACGAGCCACACAACATATGAAAAAATTGCGCCAGTGGGCGCACAAACAGAAAAGTTATACGACAAAATATACTTAAATATACTTTTTGTTATACTTCTGCACGGTACTGTAGATGAGCTGAAGGAAGCCATCACTCGTGAATGGAAAAGCTCTCATCGTCACTAGCTAAGAGAATTTTTCGACTTGTATTCCATAAAGGGGCTGTAATAGACTATCGAAGATTGTGTTGTTCTGACAAAACTGTGAAACATGAATAAAGTTATGATAGTGCCATAATTTTGGAACAGCACGATTTTCGCTTTTTCCGAGCAACCACTTCAGCTTCAATACGAAAGAGCTGATTGTCTGCCTACATTATCTGTGCTTAGTTAGAATTTTAAACCGTGAAAATATACCTATACCGTGAAAACCGTGAAATAAGGAGGTGAACAGTAATTTTGGAACGCACTGTATTAATTCCAAGGACTGACATTTGTCAACGAATTGATCATTGCCTACTAGTTAGATTTTTGGAAACTTGCGTGAAGATGTTGATGTTATGTAATTATTTTTGAAAAAAAAGAAACATCAAAATTTGAAAAAAAAAAACATCAAAACAATTCGACAACTCAAAACTAAAGGCATAACGAAAATGGGCAAGAACTCTGTGTCATGTAAATATGTAAATAAGAGTATTCTGAGGCCAGTTTCAAGACGTTGGTTCGACTAAAGTTGTTGTCTGGTAAAACGTTCAACCGAACAACGCGTTCTCCAGTCAAACAAGTTATCCCGTTGCAACAAGAAACTTTTTTCGGTAAAACGTTTGTATTTAAAAAGTTGACACACTTTGAGTGTTGTTTTCCATTTTGAAATAGAGTTTGTAGTATATTTAACCATACCTTTTACATCCGGCAACAACAACAATAACAGAGTCCAAGGTTATGCGCACAAAGTCACACCTTGACATGCTCTCCGCTCAATACCTCGCCAGGACAATGGATCCAGTTCACAATCATCACGGCCTCTTGGAAAATCACGCTTCACCACGCACCATGAAAAACGACCTCGTCATGAGCTGCAAGCACACGGTCGAGTCCGCAGCCTCCATAGCAACAGACCCTCTCTAAGGAAACTCGTCGTAAACGCCATATCACACTGATGGTCTCCAGCGAACTCCAATCAGTGAAAGGCGCCGTCATTCTCGGAGGTAGACTCCCGCCCAACATCAACGTGGAAGAAAATGACCTTCCCCACAGCACAAGATGTACGCTCTCCCAGCTTCAATCCGGATTCAGCAGATTCACAAACTCGTATCTACACCGTATCGACGAGTCCATCCCAGACGTCTCCCCAACCTGCTCATCCACACCTCATGACGTCGCACACCTGTTCGACCGCATTGGCGACCCCACGACACTCTCACTCAACGACTTATGGGAGAAACCACGAGAAGTGGCAAACTTCTTGAAAATTTCCATTCAATATTGACGATTTAAACACAAAGAAAAACTACGCGAAAAAAATATCACGTGGGCCTCGCTCTTCGATGACGGCTACAACCGGCAACAACAACATTGTGACGCGGTCATTTTTCAGGAAAAAAAAAGTTGTTTGATAACCAGAAGTTATATTTCATTCATTCATTCGTTATTCCGGTAGGTGACATTCACAGTTGTAATTCACAGAACGGAAAACTGTCACGGGTGTGAATTCAAATAGGTTAAAAGCAAAAAGCACAGCGTGGAAGCAAGAAGAAAAAAAAAACGAGAAAAATTTAAAACTTTGAAAAAAAAAACTTTCTTTGAAGATTAAACTACCTTAGTTTTTCGGTAGAAAGACAAATTTCGACAAGTAAAAACCTCTTCCGATCCAAATGTCACACATTTCTCGATTCATATCTTACTAAGAAGAAAATTTTTCGTGATGAAAGGTAAAAAGGAGAAAAAACCTGTTAGAAACAATTAAAAAAACTGCACAAAAGAAATCATGTTACAAACAAATTACAGTTTTTTTTCTCATTTGTACGAAAACAGGAACAAAAAGAGAAAAAAAAGTGTTGAAAGTGCTTACTAAAACTGTTTTCCTGGCTGTTATCCTGGGGTAACCTAGGATAACTAATTCATACAAAAGATCGGTCAGGATAACCAAAGTAAAAAAAACCAAAAGTTTTTTGTAACGCAAGCAACGAGAAAAACCAGATACTTTGGTCCGAACCACACTTTGGTCCGTACAAAAGATTTTCTTGCAACCGGCCTCTGTACTCCTCGTTCATCTCAAGCAACATATTTCTACATATACCAAGCGGAGGAGCAGACTATTCGCAGAAAATTGTGCAAAAATCATATGGTTTGACGGGAACCGAACCCACGACCTTCGCTTTCCGGGCAATGCTCTCACCCACTGAGCTACACACGCAGACCATATAATGCCCAATTCAAGGCCCATACAACATGTCCCACTCTCAACAAAGAGGTCTCTCGAGGTCTAGAGTCAGAGGTCAAGGCGCATTTCTTTCTGCGAACTAGCTTTTGCTCGAGTTTTCTTATTTTTCTCTTTTTTTTTCTTCTAATTTTCACTTTTCATCCTCTCCTTCTCATCCCGGTTCGGCCCCTTGTAAATTAAGAGTATACTCTACTCCTCGTTGATCTCGAGCAACGGATTTTTATACCGAGCAGAGGAGCGAACTGTTTGCACAAAAATCGTGTGGTGCGACGGGAACCAAACCCGTGACCTTACGCGTTCCGGGCAAATGCTCTTCCCACTGAGCTACACACGCACACATGATAATGCACATTTTAAGACCCATACAACATTGGCCCCTCATTGAACAAGTTACGCCTAGTGAGTAGTGAAAAAATCTTTTGATTGTTGGAGAGCGGCACGGCGTTCGAAGACATAATATCATTATCATTCGAGTTTCGAAAATTAGGTCCCTATTGGAAAACATTACTAGTGAAAAAGAGAAAGTTAAAAATTTTCCTCATACTTGGATCTGTAATGATAAAAGTTTACTGTCTATATTTGTATTTATTCACTATGACTACACTCATTTCACCAAAACCATGTTTATTTTTAATTGTGAGTTAACTCTTTGTCTTTTTCATAAATGTATACATGGATAAATGAATTGAATTGAATATACATTCTCCCTTTTTCGGGCCATTCTTAAACCAAGTCCCTCACGCCCGTTCATTACTAATCCACGCAACTGCACGGGAAAGAGTGTTGACACAATATTATGTATATTTTTGATAAGGTCTCGTTAGCCTTAGCCGTACGGCCTCAGCGTAAACTATTACCTGAGCTTAAGCAGAAAAAAAAACTAAATAAAGCGCATAGGGTAAAGTTAAGAATTTTCCCGCGCAGTTGCGTGGATTAGTAATGAGCGGGCGTGAAGGGCGTGATTTATTAATAGCCCTTTTTTGTTACCCTTTCTACTAGTGAACCTCTTTATTTGACGATCCAGCTGAACCAATAAGAAGATTCGCCGATTGCGCCGGCGTGACGACCGCTGTCGGTTTCTGAGATTTTTCCCCCATAGTCCGCTCCGCCCGCTAAACAGCAGTGAAAATTCGCTTTTGAAGCTGAAAAGGAAAAACAGCGAACGAGCGAGAGAAAAAGAGAGAGAAAGAGAAAGAGAAAGAGAGAGAGAGAGAAAGAGAGAGAAAGAGTGTGAGAGAGAGAAAAGCTTAAAAAAGAATAAAATAGAAGAAAGAAGGGGAGTATTTTTTGAGAGGTGAGAGCCAGAACCAGGGTTCTCTTATTCATGTACGATCTCATGTGAGATTCGACATTTGGCAAGACACTGTTTCACTATTCTTACAATATTTAAAACTTAAGAAAAGCTTCTTTCGCTTGATAAAACTATATATTTTCTTCGCTTGATAAAACTGAATTTTTCTAAGGTTTTTATCAAAATTTATTTAACAGCTTCTTCGCTTAATCCTACGGAGAAATTTGAAAAAAAACCTATGCGCCAATCTATGCGCTGTCCAAGCAAGCAGGTGATAAAAATTATCTGATCCTCTACATTATCTGATTTACATCACAAACTCTCAGGCTTTCTAGAAAGCCAGTCTGTCCCTCATCATCAGTAATTTTGATATAGCTCTTTCTGCGGAGTATCAGTTGCTGTTAAAATTACAGATGAGACGACTATATAAGGGAATTAAAACAGTTGAGAATGTAAAAAAGGAAGGGTGAACTTAAACAGGCGAATAAACACTCTTATATTCTAACATGCGTTGAGTGCTTTGTATAGTCGTATTTTACCTTATTTTTCACAGCAACTAATACTCCCTTCTCAAATTAGAAAAACATTCAATAAAAGATTTTCATCCAAATCAACTTAAACTTGAGGAATCCAAGGCGTTTCAAGCCAACCAGGCCTGGCCGGATAAACTGCATAACATACGGATGTTTTTAATATTAACTATTTTTTCAACCACCAAAGAATGATTTGGCCAGAATCATGAGCTGACATCCGAAGTAATACGACAGAGTATGTTGATATTAAATTAAATCTAAGAGAAAAGTCAAGTGCACAAATCATTTCAGAAAGTTATCGGTGGCAATATAGTTACTTTTTGAAAAATGAAAAAAATTGTTCTTCGAGTTTTTTTTTTTTTTGGACAGTGGATACAGGGGTTAAATGGAGCCAATTTGGTTTTACATGTATTCACCGCTCAAAGTTTGAAGGAAAAAAGAAGATGAGATGAAGGAAAAGGGTAAGAAAAGAGAGGGAGTTTTTTTATCAATAGTGTGTGTACATGTATCCGCCGACGGGACCGACCCGGTAACTATTTAACCCCTGAGTGGATAGGAGTATAAGTCTGCCAGTTCTCAGGCAGCTAGCAACAGAAAAGACATGGCTTGGAACAGTAGTTCAGAATATCGAGGAAACGATCGTCCGATACAATTTGATATTGTAAGAAGATCTTGTATATGAACATTTTTATTTAAGGATGGGTCTTTTTTTGGGGGGGGGGCGCACTTAACTTAGGGGGTGGGGTACTTTTAATTTTATTGTGTTTAAACTACTGTATTTTTCACATAATTTTCTATATTTTTTCACAAATTAGGTCATTGAATCGAAAAAAAATGAACTCGAAACACACTGGCAACAGTGGCCATTCGTGACTCTACAGCCTTAAGAGCCTGTCACGGATGGAGCCGGATCATCCAGTCCAGAATTGAGCGCGACCTCAGGTGGCTGACAGAGGGACGCCTCCCTACGAAGAATTCGTGCTGAGAGGTAGCGGGAGAAATCCCGCCGCGGACCAAAACTGGGTAGTATAGCTCGTCAAAGGAGGGCGATGCCGGACCAGCCTGGGCATGCCACCGGACAAAACATCAGCCGATACTCCGCTATACTTTGTTGTTGTTGTCTTGCCCAACGGGTAGATCTTCCTTCGCGAGACACTGGAGGAAGTCGTTGAAGCTCTCGACCCTCCAGCGTTATAAGCCCACACTCTCTTTCCTCTCTCTTTTTTTTTTACTCTCCTTTTTTTTCTTCTTTCTTTTCTTTTCTTCTCTCTTTCACTTTTTTTTTGGAGAGATTTAATTGAACAAGAAATCAACAACCGAGTGCGGCCTATTCCAAAGGTCGATAGGGCTAAGTGAAGTGGGGTTACAGCGACACGAAAAAAATATGTCTCGAAGTATGCGGCTCTATCCTACACAGTGGGCAGAGGGGAGATTGATTGGCCCCTATTCGGTGGAGGTAACTGTTAAGGAAACTAGAGTGGCCGCTTCGCAATTGAGACAGAGTTATCTGATTTTCTCTGGATAGTTGGGACGTGGACATATGTATTCTAGGAGGTTTAGTTCCCAGAACTGGGTTGGGTCGACTATTTCTAAGAAAATCTCTGACTGTTTCCGTGTGTATTTTTCTGAGGGTCGATGCTTCAGAACACGCCGCAGTAAACCGTGACACGCCTACCAGAGTACCAGTCAACGGAAGACCATCTTCTCCAGACATCTCCATTTGTTCGCTGGACTTACTTTCTCAAGTCTCATGGAAAACAATACCATCTGGAAGCTCCGACCATCTACCCATCGTAATCGTCCTTGAGGGTTCCAACTACATCCGTACGCACAGGAAAGTCTCCTTCACCAACTTCGAAAAAGCGAACTGGAAAATCTTTGAACAGCTCGTCGAAGAAAAGTTATCCACGACACCTCTTCCCGACCTCCCCGTCGCCCAAGCTGAGCCCTTCTTCCGGAAGATCCTGTTATCTGCAGCCGCCAGCTCAATCCCACGCGGTCGCATCAAGAAGAGAAACGTTGCCTTAACACCAGAAATCCGAGATTGGATGACCAAACGAGACGCTTTACGAGAATCAGACCCATCAAGCCAAGACATCAGCACCCTCAACATGAACATCAGACGAGCCACGGACAGAAACAAAAGGGACATCTGGAGAAACTTCATGGAGACCTTTGATCCCAAACTAGACAGCAAGAAACTGTGGAAAACGATCAATATGTTGAATGATAAAGGACGTCCGCCACCAAACTGCGCCATCGACTTCGGGAAAGGACCCCTCACATCCTCCTTCGAAATCGCGAACCAGTTCAACAAACGCTTCACACGCCCAGTCGACTACAAAACAAAAAAGGAAAATCGGAAAACCATGAAGAAAGTTCACAACATCCACGCTAAAGATTTTGTCGAGTACTCAGAGGCCGCAGTGAAATCAGCTATTAAGAAGACAAAGAAATCAACAGCCCTCGGACCGGACGGACTCGCTCCAATACTCTTCCATTATCTCGGGAACAGAGGTATAGCCGCCCTCACAAAGCTCATCAACGACTCCCTCAGCTCTGGCAGAATTCCCATGATTTGGAAATCTTCAGTCATTCTCCCACTCCTGAAAGCAGGAAAAGAGGCAACGGATGGACCAGGATACCGACCGATCTCCTTACTCTCACCGATGGCGAAAATCATAGAACGACTTCTATTGGAAGAACTCAAGCCGTACGTAAGAGTAGCTGAGCACCAGCATGGATTCACCACAGGAAGATCCACCACCTCTGCCCTCCTCACTCTTTCAAAAGACGTAGCTGCAGGTTTTAACGCGAAGAGACCAGCTAAACGTACAGTGATGTTGGCAATCGACATGTCAAAGGCCTTCGACAGCATAGACATAGCGGTACTCATAGATCTCGTCCTAGAAACCGACGCCCCAAACTTCGCAAAGAAATGGCTAGCATCGTACCTCAGAGGACGAACGAGCCGTACATCCTTTCGCGACGTCCTCTTAAGCTCATCCCTGATCAGAAGCGGAGTCCCTCAAGGCAGCGCACTCGCACCGCTTCTTTTCAATTTATATCTAAGCGATCTTCCGAACAACGACCCAAACATCAAAATCATCTCTTATGCTGATGATATAACGCTATGGGCGTCAGATCCGAGCATTTCCACTGCCTCGCTACACATACGATCCGGTCTCCCACACATCGAAAAGTTCATCCACGATCGTGGACTATCTATTTCTCCTGCCAAAAGCCAGCTTCTACTCTTCACACCTTACAGCAAAGAGTACAAGACTATCCTAGATGTCTCGATCGGAGGTCAGAGCGTACCCACCGTGAATACCGCCAAAATCCTTGGAGTTACATATGATTCTATGTTCACATTCAGTCATCATGCGAAAGACATAGCAGGCCGAATGTCGCAACGTAACAATGTACTGAAGGCGCTAGCCGGCAGTACATGGGGCAACCAAAAGGAGACACTCCGTCTCACGTACAAAGCCATTTGCCAATCCATATACAGCTACGCAGCTCCAGCCTGGGCCAGCTTTCTCTCCTCCTCAGCACATACCAAAATTCAAAGAGGACAGAACAATGGCCTGCGTATCGTAACAGGAAACCATCAAATGGCCAGCGTCGACCACATACATGCTGAAGCAAAAAATATGAGATCGAAATCGCACCTTCACATGCTATCAGCCCAATACTTGGCAAGGACCTTGAGCCAAACTCACTTCCATAACGGATTATTTCTCCAAGGACCCCCACCACGCAACATGAAAGCTGATCTTTACATCGCATGCAGAAGCACTGTTGAAAGAGCCCTGTCGGAAACAGCAGAGAAGAACAACGGGAAAAGCGTCGCCAACCGAGTCCACACAAACATGGTCTCAGAAGAAAAGTAAACCATCCAAGGTCCAGTCATACTGGGCGGCCGACCACCACCGGACATAAATGAAGAAGAAGTGGACCTCTCCAGAAACGCCCGCTGCACGCTGAGCCAACTCCGCTCAGGCTACAGCAGGTACACCAACCACTACTTACACCGGATCGATGACTCGATACCTGACTACTGCCCAGACTGTCTCAATGGACCTCACGACGTGGCCCCATCGCGCTAGACGTCCAACAAGACTCACGTTGGAAGATCTCTGGATGAAACCAAAGAAGTAGCCTCATTTCTGAGACTATTGTGAAGGAAAGAAGAAGAGATGTATTTTAAAAATAAAAAAGAGAGGAGAGAGAGAGGGAGAGAGAGCGGCTCTCCATAGCCAACTCTCTTCGACGCGAGACGTTTGCCGGCAACAACAACAACAACAACTTGGGGGGAAGGCACACTTTACTTGGAGGGGGGTGGGTGGAGGTCACCACCAGGGTGTTTCTCTGACCCGCACTGTGGGTAAAAAAATCTACGCGCTCTCTAAAAACCCCGAAAAACATTGAAATCTATGCACTTAGAAAAAAATTTTCACGGATTTTTCGTGGGGAAATTTTTTAAATAATTGGAGAAATTGAACGTAGAACTCTGAAAATTTTGAAAATCTATGCGCTAGAAAAAGCTGTGCGAGTGCTAAGAAACACCATGGTCACCACTTTTCACTGAATTTTGCTTAGGCTTAAATAAAATGTATGCTAACGAGACCATACGGCTCAAGACCGAGGCCGTATAGAACAACCGAACTAAATATTTGTGTTTCATCTAGTCTGATTCAGGAAATTGACTTAGCTTTTTTCAGCTATTATTCACTATTTTTTTCGCATAGGCTTAGTCAGAGGTTACGCTAACGAGGTCGTACGGCTTAGGCTAACGAGAATTCATAAGAAAATTCCTCATATTAATTTTTTTTGTCAATTTATTGACTAAACTTGTAAAAAAAACTGAAAAAAGCCCCCATCCCAAGTGAAGTGCCCCCCCCAAATTAAGTGACCCCCCCTCAAGTACAGTGTGCCCCTCCCAAGTAAAGTGCGCCTCCCAAGTAAAGTGCGCCCCCCAAGTAAAGTGCGCCCCCCAAGTAAAGTGCGCCCCCCAAGTAAAGTGCACCCCCTTCCCGAGTCAAGTGCGCCCCTCCCCAAAGTGAAGTGCGCCCCTCCCCAAAGTGAAGTGCGCCCCTCCCCAAAGTGAAGTGCGCCCCTCCCCAAAGTGAAGTGCGCCCCCCAAGTAAAGTGCACCCCCTTCCCGAGTCAAGTGCGCCCCCCCCCAAGTACAGTGCGCCCCCCCCAAAGTAAAGTGCGCCCCCCAAGTAAAGTGCGCCCCCCAAGTAAAGTGCGCCCCCCAAGTAAAGTGCGCCCCCCAAGTAAAGTGCGCCCTCCAAGTAAAATTGTGCCCTAAGCCAATTTACATAAATATACTGGACAAAACTAAAATTTTGTCGCTAATTGTACGGCCTCGTTAGCATACACTTTTTTTTAAAAGCAAAAAAAAATCAGTGGGATGTAACCTCACACCCGCCCTAAGTAAAGCACGCCCCCCCTCAAGTAAGGCAAGCCCCTCAAGTGAAGCACTCCTCCAATTAAAGAACGCCTCACTCCCCAAGTAACAAACATAGCTCACACAGCACTTTAACAAAAAATTTCAAAATTGACCAGTCATCCAAGCGGGTGGGGGAGGACTCAGAATAATGAATCTCTTGTTTTACTGCCTTTGACCTTTCGCTTGCTTCTCATTATTTCTGAGTCCCCCGCTCAGCCGAGCGGTATAAAAAAAATCGACAATTGCTGATGAGCTATAGTATAGTACAAAGTGCCAACATTTAATTACTTTCGCGTTTTGTAAGTTGAAATTGTTTCTTAGCAGGAGATACTGGCACTTTTTGCGTATGGGCCCCCCACTCTCTTATGAGAGGTTCAATTGGGTCAGATGAGAGTGGCATTTTCTTGATACGGTCTCGTTAGCCTAAGCCGTACGGCCTCGTTAGCGTCAACTTTTTCCTAAGCCTAAGCGTTTTTTAATGTAAAAATAGTTTTTTTTTTATACAAAAATAAGTTATACGTATGACCCAAGTGAACCTAAAACGCGAAGGAGGTATAAACGCAAAAAGTGCCGAGATACTTATATTCTGAATTATATTACCGCTAAGCTCATGTCTGTGACAGTATATCCGATCATCACATAACTGTGTTCTTCGTTGTTGGGAGATTTGGCTTAATTAAAAAAAACTAAGTGGGGTCTGCGCCTCTAACCTTTTGCAAGACGCCAAAAAAATGAAAACGAGCACATACCATTTTTTGAACGGTCTCTTTCCTAAGCGGTCTGGCCTCGCAGGCGTTACCTTTACCTAAGCCTAAGCAGAAAATTACCCCTGAAAAATTTTTTTTTAAAACTTGTCAAGTTTGTGATTTATAACAGTCAGGCTGACTTTTACGAAGCATTTTCAAGGATTTTATCGGCCCTCATCTAGCTCGACGTATGCTCTTCTACCATGCATTTTGCTGCACGATGTTGCTCCTGTTCCCTCCCATTTTCTTCTCTTGCTAATCCCTCTCCTTTATTTTTACATTAAAATACGCTTGGGCTTAGTAATAGTTTACGCTAACGAGGCAGAAAGTGTGACAAGCAGAAAAGAATGAGTCAAGAAATCACGAAGAGACAGCAGCCGCGGCTTTAATTTCGCCCTAAAAAGTTCGTACTAGTGTGCTCATGAGGTAGTTCACACTAGTGCGAGCTAGTTGATAAAATCTTCAGTGTTATTATAACTGTTAAAAGTCGAATTGCAACTAACGCAAACACTATAGCGCTGAGTTGATGTTAGCGGTTACTTCAACATAGTGAAATTAAAGGCGTGGCATAAAATCCGAGAAAACTCTGCAGTCTGACGCTGCAATACACCTGAGTTCCGAGCATAGCCAAAGATTTATAACAATAGGTCTCTTCGTTCTCGAAACTTTCTTCATCATCACATAATTATTTTCTCTCGTCTCTTGAGATATTTCTCTCGTCTCTCTTGCAGCGATAACTCAAGCAGCCCCCCCCCCCATCAACTGCACGTATGCTAGAACAATCTTAAGAACACACAACAGAAAATAATCATTAGTCAGACATCTATAAAAAAAATATCTAGTTTGAGCAACCTATTTTTAAACTTCATTCAGATTCAAGGTTTTGCTTACTTACTTAAAATGTGAGTGAACTGAAGTCTAACCTGAATCGCCTCACATTCAGAAGTATTGTCTTCCATACTACCGCTTTGCTGGAAGCTGAGCTTCAAAACAGAGCTTCGTAGGTTCAAAAAACTTGTGAAATTTTGCAGTCCGTCTGGATCGTCTCTTCCGGCTGCATTGGCTTTTGTTTTTAGTGTGTTCAAACTACAGTATTTATTACACCAGGGGCCTCTTTCTAATTGAATATTTTGGATACAGCGATACAGCGATACAACGCGAGTTTGGATACAGCGATATTTTACTTCTCTTTCTAATCTCTCCTGTAAATAAATAGATACAATTCACTGTTGTATCCGATACAGCAGCCGATACAAAAAGTTGCTGTATCGGATACAAATATTTGTTGAGTTTGGGGCAATTTTCGTTTGCTCGGTCAATTTTCTTCATATTTTGTTTTTTCTTCTTCATTTTGTCTCTTCATATTTTGTTTTTCTTCATATTTTTCTTCATATTTTGTTTTTTCTTCTCCATTTTTTCTCTTCAAATTTTGTTTTTTCATCATATTTTTTTCTTTTTTTTTGTTTTTTCTTCATTTTTTCTCTTCATTTTTTTCTTCATTTTTCTTTATCATCTTTTTTTTCTTCTCATTTTGTTTTTTCTTCATTTTTTTCTTCTCCATGTTTTGTTTTTCTTCATTTTTTTCTTCATTATTTCAATTCAATTCACTTTATTCGCCAAAGGTATGCTTGTTGTCGCATACACTTATAAGGTAGACATTAAACAACAAAAAAAAACAAGAAGAAAAAAAAATTTAAGATTAAAATTTTAAAAAAAGGGGACACAACAGGCTCTGACTAGGAATAGAAAGAAGAAGAAAAACACAATCTAGTGGGTATCAAAGAAAATCAAAGTATCCTAGAGTAGATATCCAGGTAAAGTCATGAACGGGACTAAAGAACAATTCTCAACAATATTAATGAATTCTTCGATCGTAACGACGTCGGGGAACCGATCGCAGAGTTTGTTCCAGAGGGTAATGGCTCGAGTAAAAAAGAAGTTGCCGTTGTGATAATTTCTTTCTTGCAGCAATCGAAGAGGATTTGTTCTAGATGAAGTTCTCAGATCACTGTTCGCCCTGTATTTCACATGAGATCTGCAGACCTGGCACTCTAAAGTTCCATAAAGTAGCCTGAACAGAAATAATAGATCGTATTTAGCGCGCCTTGTTATTAAAGGCTCGATAGCAAACTTATTCAATCTGTCAGGGTAATTGCTAGAAGGTATTAAGCATCGCCTCAGTACCTTTTTCGAAAAAATTCTTTGAGGGTATTCTAGTCTTCTAGCTAGCTCGCTACACGATTTAGGTGAGAATACTACAGTGGCGTATTCTAAAAGGGGTCGGATGTAAGACAGATAGACGCGTTTGTAGCCTTCAAAATCGAGGAATCTAAAGACTTTAAAAATCTGAGAAATCTTGCTCAAAGCTCTAGCTCTTATCATCTCTATATGCCGGTCAAATTTCAGGGTTGAATCGATTAACACACCAAGATCTCTTATTACACTTTTGGAACTAAGAACCTCATCACCGATAAAGTAAAGAGAGTTCACATTGTTTCGGCCAAGGTGTAGTACGTTAATTTTATGCTTGGCAAGTGGAAGAGACCATTCTATAGACCAGTTATGTATATTGACTACACATTGCTGGAGAGATTGAGCGTTCGAACTATATACTTTGAGGTCATCTGTATAAAGAGAGAATTTGACATCAGGAGGGATGCAAATTTCGATGTCATTAATAAAAAACAGAAATAGAAGAGGTCCGATGACTGTACCTTGCGGAACGCCGCTTAGCACAGGGAATGAATCGGAGTATTCCCCGTCTACGCGCACTTTATAGGTCCGATTCGTCAGGAAGTTTGCTATCCATCTCACAATGTCTATCGGAAAATTGAGTCTTTCCAGTTTGGTTATTAGTTTACCATGAGGGACCTTATCAAAAGCACGCGAAAAATCGAAGTAAACTACGTCGACATCCTTTTTGTTTCTCAAGTCGACTTCCCACTCACAAATGGTTTTAAGTAGTTGGAGCTCGCAGCTACGTCTAGAGATAAATCCATACTGAGACTTACAGAGAATGTTGCGAAAACCATTCTTTAGATGGTTACATAAGATTCCTTCGAAGATGCGGCAGAACACAGAGGTTATAGTTATGGGTCGATAATTCGCGGCTTGAGATTTGTCACCCGATCTTTTGTAAACAGGAACCACTTCACCGCGTTTCCATTCAATAGGAATTTCGCTAGTAAGCAGGGAATAGGAGAAGAGCATAGAAAGAGGTAGCACAAGAGATAAGGCGCAATTTTTGACTAAGAAATGGTTGATATTTTCAGAATAGACGGAAAATTTATTAGGAAGCTTCTGTAGAACATTGAACAGAAGATGAGGAGAGAAATCGACATCAGAGACTAACGAAGTGCTAGGCATAGAGCATACAATGGGATCCCTACTAGAGTAATTAATAGCAAACTCTTCGGCAAAAACTGTAGCTTTCTCTTTAGAATCGAAAATGAGCTGACAGTCTTTTGATCACGGGAATGTCGGAATGAGGCTTCAGAATAGTCCTAATCCAATGGTGTATCCCATTAGGTACTTGCAATGCTTCAAGTTCTCGGCTTCTCAAATAGTCTGATTCCTTCAATATGGACTTCTTCACTTCTTTATACTCTGAACGAAAATTAGAATTCGATTGTCTTGAGCGCCAAAGAAGTTTCTTTTGTTTTAGAAGTTTCGCCATGGCCTTGGAAGGACGGTAATTGGTCCTAGAGCGACAAGGTTTGGTGGGACAGAAGAGATATATGGCATCATGAATCGTTGACAGAAGAAAACTGTACTTGTTCTGTATATCAGAAAAAGAATCAAAACAATTCCGCCAGGGAATGTTTGCTAGGAAGATGTTCATGGACTCGTAGTCACCATTACGAAAATCTATGTAGACATCTGAATCACGATTACCACAAGACCCTCTATCAACAGGTACACTTAGTAATGAGTTTATTCTGAATGATATAGTAACGTGATCAGAATTCAACAATGGTGGATGCTCTGATACATCAGTGATGGAAGAGGTTCTGTCAGTCAGTATTACATCGAGAAGAGAAGCATCGTGATTACCGTCATGTCTTGTAGGAAAAAAGACCATCTGGTTGAGTAGATACGTTGAAACAAAATTAGACAGCAGTTTTCCGAGTGGGGCCCTAGACAAATAAATATGATCCCAGTCAATGTCGGGCGCATTTAAGTCACCAAGAACAATATTGTGACTGGGCATTAAATGACAACTGATGATTGAGATCAGCGACTCGAAAGTGGAAAGAGATAGAGAAGGAGGCCGATACACAAGAAAGCATCTAACCATTCTAGACTTCCCATTGCATATATCAAGAGCTAATAGTTCTATGCCGTCATCTATAGAAATATCGAGTTCTACACGGGAGATTCTCAATGAGTTTCGATAGATGACTAATAACCCGCCACCACGCTGATTACTTCTTCTGTCGAGACGAATAATCGAATACTTGGAGTTTTGAAAAAAAGAATCAGGCGTGTTGTCATTTAGCCAGCTTTCTGTTAAAAAGCAAACATCTACATTTTCCAGTTCAATCAAATCAAAAACTTCCGCGATTTTCGCTAAGCTGTTAATGCTTCGAATATTACTTAAGAAGCATTTCAAAGATCGTTGAGGTATTGAATTAGAAGAATATTTTGTTTCACGAAAGGGAACTACCTATGGAGAAGTCTGAGATGAAACTCGCTGTCCTCCCGTCAAGAGAGGAAATTCTTCAATACCTCTGTCGACTTGTGCTATGTCTCCTACGCTCATGATTGATTCCTGAGTGCTTGTTTGATTGCGAGTTTTTCTCGTAGAGGCTCTGCCGACTCCGCGAGCTCTGCCAACTGCAACGCTCCTTCCACGACCACGACCACGCTTCGGAATGGGAAGAGGAGAGGGTAATGGGATCTGAGCATTTGTTTCAGGAAGAGATTCATAATTAGAGCTAGTAGGAGCAGTCTCAGCAATCGTAATTTGCGCGTTACTGAGTCTCCTATTCAGCTCACGAGGGTTACGAAGTTGAAACACTTCCGGCCCGTTTCCGATATCTCTCACGATGTGTAATAGCTTACCTTCTAATTCATTTCTCCGTCCGCATTCTCTGCGAAGTTCAGCGTCGAACCGAAGCTGATGCTTCATGTAATCTGGACGCGCGTATGCGTGAACGTTATTGCTACACCTAGGAACGCATCTAGAGCTACGCGTATGAAGTAAAAACGAGTCACGGGTCTTTTTGTCTACAAACTGAACTTTAGCCGGTCTAGGTCGAGAGTTCACTCTATCGGCAACGTAGCTACGACCCGAATGTCTATGTATAGTGACTAGATTTTTGTTGAGTTTCCCATCGGAATTCACAAGAAGCCGAAGGTGAGGATCAGTAGCTAACTTGATTATGGATGCGAGAAGAGTGTCGTCTTCGGCTGCGGTTATCTGTTCGGAGTCACCTTCGCTGATGTTGATGAGAACTGCTCGAGTAGCTTTCTCTTGTGCTTCGCTGTCACTCGCAAGAGAACGAGTGACTGCGGAAGCGACTGCAGCGTATGACATAGGGCCTAAAGACGAACTGGAGACGGGAATGGGATGGTTTGAGTGAGCAGACATCAGTTTGTTCACCGAAGAAACAAGGCTCGAGACTGTAGCTATCAGATTGTTCGAGATCGTTGCTTGCTGATTGACAACTTCTCTTAATGAACTGATAGCATTGAGATTTGCCTCCTGCATTTTTTCAATCATAGAAGTAAGTCTATTCATAATGATGAGACTTTCTCCGGAAAGATCTACAGAGGTAGACATGCTACAAAGAATAGACAGTGCGTATTGAAGAGAGAGTAGTTGATAGAATGTTGTAAATCGAGCAAGCGAGCGAGAGCTTGCGTAGAGCGCAGCAAAAGGCCTCGCGCGAGAGTTGAGTTTCTGATCAAACTCGATGTATTAGAATGAGACGCAGAGTATGAATTAGAGAGTGTCTCGGAATGAGAGACAGAAAAGATAAAAGAGACAGAAAAGATAAAACACTGACTCTGCTTTGATTGTACAATACTCTCCTTACTGCAAATTTAGTTGTTTAAAGCGTTCGTTTCAATAGTTGCTATTGTCACTCCCGTCCTTTAGTAAACGACAGAAGCCTCACACTGGACAAGGATCGTCCTCTGAAATGAGGCAAGAATCCCCCTTATCCAAAATGAGAGTATTAAGACAGCAACCAAAGAAGAAAACACGAAATTAGTAAATTGCAAGAGAGACAGAGTACCGAGTCACCGCACTCTGGCAAGTAAGGGAGAGCAATGAGTAAGGGAGAGCAATGAGTAAGGGAGAGCAATGAGTAAGGGAGAGCAATGAGTAAGGGAGAGCAATGTGTAAGGGAGAGCAATGAGTAAGGGAGAGCAATGAGTAAGGGAGAGCAATGTGTAAGGGAGAGCAATGAGTAAAGGAGAGCAATGAGTAAGGGAGAGCAATGAGTAAGGGAGAGCAATGAGTAAGGGAGAGCAATGAACGGTTTTTACCAACTAAGCCGTGATGGTCTCGTTAGCGTAGGTTTTTACGACGCCTAAGCTAAATTTAATATTAAAAATTCGAATTAGTTTTTGGAAAAAAAACTACTTTCTAAACCGCACTAAAACTCGATCACAAACTATTCATTTCTCATCGATGACATTGCAACTTCATTTACATCGAAAACATAGTCATTGTATTTTTTTGTACGAAAAGACTTGCATCCGCCAACCACCTTCAATTGAAAAAAAAATTATTTTAAAGAAAAACTTGCAATAATAATACTTTGAAGTTAGAAAAATATTACAATACTTATATGAATATACAATTGCCAAAATAATTATCGTATTTTCAATTATGTATAATATTAATGGACAAAAAAAAAACGAAATCAAAGAATTTAAAAAAAATTGGTGAAAAAAGAAAGAAAAAATGGAGATGGCAAAATATGAAGAAGAAAAATAAAATATAAAGAAGAAAAAAAACAAAAACAAAAAGAAAAAACATTGTAAATGCGAGCTGTATCAAATTGTTGGAAATTTAATTCAACATCAGCGAATCCGAACTCTCGGCGAACTACTCATGGCCTAGTATTTTTTGTTACAACTGATGAACAAAATGAAATATATAGTCAGCCGAAAGAGACGAGCCAGCCAGACTGCAAAATTTCACAAGTGTTAAAAAAGGCTATGTGGTTTTGATAACACTTGTAAAAATTTTACAGTAGGCGCGGCCGTGCGGGCTCGGCTGTCTGTAACGTTCATAACTACTATTTTGTTCATTACTACTATTGTAAACTAGAGTATTCCCTACTCCTCGTTGATCTCAAGCAACGGATTTTTATACCGAGCAGAGGAGCGGACTGTTCGCAGAAACTTGTGCAAAAATCGTGTGGTATGACGGGAACTAAACCCGTGACCTTTCGCGTTCCCGGCGAATGCTCTCCCCACTGTGCTAAGGTATCACGACACTTCGTATTTTCGACACTTCGTACCCTCGACACTTCGTACCGCGACATTTCGTACCGCGACACTTCTTACCATCGACACTTCGTATGAGCGACTTTTTGTACCCAAAACTTCGTACCGCGACACTTCGTATCCCGACACTTTGTACCCATGTTAATACGACACTTCGTACCGCGACACTTCGTACCCCGACACTTTGTTTGTATTTTTTTTTGTATTTTTATTATTTAAGCTTGTTTTCTTTACACTTAATTGTTCCGTTTGTGGTTTTTTTTGTATTTTTATTATTTAAGCTTGTTTTCTTTACATTTAATTGTTCCGTTTGTAGTTTTTTTTGTATTTTTATTATTTAAGCTTGTTTTCTTTACACTTAATTGTTCCGTTTGTAGTTTTTTTTGTATTTTTATTATTTAAGCTTGTTTTCTTTACATTTAATTGTTCCGTTTGTAGTTTTTTGTATTTTTATTATTTAAGCTTGTTTTCTTTACACTTAATTGTTCCGTTTGTAGTTTTTTTGTATTTTTATTATTTAAGCTTGTTTTCTTTACATTTAATTGTTCCGTTTGTAGTTTTTTTTTGTATTTTTATTATTTAAGCTTGTTTTCTTTACACTTAATTGTTCCGTTTGTAGTTTTTTTTTGTATTTTTATTATTTAAGCTTGTTTTCTTTACATTTAATTGTTCCGTTTGTAGTTTTTTTGTATTTTTATTATTTAGGCTTGTTTTCTTTACATTTAATTGTTCCGTTTGTATTTTTTTGTAATTATATTGCTCTCCCTTATCATTGCTCTCCCTTACCCATTGCTCTCCCTTACTCATTGCTCTCCCTTACTCATTGCTCTCCCTTACTCATTGCTCTCCCTTACTCATTGCTCTCCCTTACTCATTGCTCTCCCTTACTCATTGCTCTCCCTTACTCATTGCTCTCCCTTACTCATTGCTCTCCCTTACTCATTGCTCTCCCTTACTCATTGCTCTCCCTTACTCATTGCTCTCCCTTACTCATTGCTCTCCCTTACTTGCCAGAGTGCGGTGACTCGGTACTCTGTCTCTCTTGCAATTTACTCATTTCGTGTTTTCTTCTTTGGCTGCTGTCTTAATACTCTCATTTTGGATAAGGGGGATTCTTGCCTCATTTCAGAGGACGATCCTTGTCCAGTGTGAGGCTTCTGTCGTTTACTAAAGGACGGGAGTGACAATAGCAACTATTGAAACGAACGCTTTAAACAACTAAATTTGCAGTAAGGAGAGTATTGTACAATCAAAGCAGAGTCAGTGTTTTATCTTTTCTGTCTCTTTTATCTTTTCTGTCTCTCATTCCGAGACACTCTCTAATTCATACTCTGCGTCTCATTCTAATACATCGAGTTTGATCAGAAACTCAACTCTCGCGCGAGGCCTTTTGCTGCGCTCTACGCAAGCTCTCGCTCGCTTGCTCGATTTACAACATTCTATCAACTACTCTCTCTTCAATACGCACTGTCTATTCTTTGTAGCATGTCTACCTCTGTAGATCTTTCCGGAGAAAGTCTCATCATTATGAATAGACTTACTTCTATGATTGAAAAAATGCAGGAGGCAAATCTCAATGCTATCAGTTCATTAAGAGAAGTTGTCAATCAGCAAGCAACGATCTCGAACAATCTGATAGCTACAGTCTCGAGCCTTGTTTCTTCGGTGAACAAACTGATGTCTGCTCACTCAAACCATCCCATTCCCGTCTCCAGTTCGTCTTTAGGCCCTATGTCATACGCTGCAGTCGCTTCCGCAGTCACTCGTTCTCTTGCGAGTGACAGCGAAGCACAAGAGAAAGCTACTCGAGCAGTTCTCATCAACATCAGCGAAGGTGACTCCGAACAGATAACCGCAGCCGAAGACGACACTCTTCTCGCATCCATAATCAAGTTAGCTACTGATCCTCACCTTCGGCTTCTTGTGAATTCCGATGGGAAACTCAACAAAAATCTAGTCACTATACATAGACATTCGGGTCGTAGCTACGTTGCCGATAGAGTGAACTCTCGACCTAGACCGGCTAAAGTTCAGTTTGTAGACAAAAAGACCCGTGACTCGTTTTTACTTCATACGCGTAGCTCTAGATGCGTTCCTAGGTGTAGCAATAACGTTCACGCATACGCGCGTCCAGATTACATGAAGCATCAGCTTCGGTTCGACGCTGAACTTCGCAGAGAATGCGGACGGAGAAATGAATTAGAAGGTAAGCTATTACACATCGTGAGAGATATCGGAAACGGGCCGGAAGTGTTTCAACTTCGTAACCCTCGTGAGCTGAATAGGAGACTCAGTAACGCGCAAATTACGATGGCTGAGACTGCTCCTACTAGCTCTAATTGTGAATCTCTTCCTGAAACAAATGCTCAGATCCCATTACCCTCTCCTCTTCCCATTCCGAAGCGTGGTCGTGGTCGTGGAAGGAGCGTTGCAGTTGGCAGAGCTCGCGGAGTCGGCAGAGCCTCTACGAGAAAAACTCGCAATCAAACAAGCACTCAGGAATCAATCGTGAGCGTAGGAGACGTAGCACAAGTCGACAGAGGTATTGAAGAATTTCCTCTCTTGACGAGAGGGCAGCGAGTTTTATCTCAGACTTCTCCATAGGTAGTTCCCTTTCGTGAAACAAAATATTCTTCTAATTCAATACCTCAACGATCTTTGAAATGCTTCTTAAGTAATATTCGAAGCATTAACAGCTTAGCGAAAATCGCGGAAGTTTTTGATTTGATTGAACTGGAAAATGTAGATGTTTGCTTTTTAACAGAAAGCTGGCTAAATGACAACACGCCTGATTCTTTTTTTCAAAACTCCAAGCATTCGATTATTCGTCTCGACAGAAGAAGTAATCAGCGTGGTGGCGGGTTATTAGTCATCTATCGAAACTCATTGAGAATCTCCCGTGTAGAACTCGATATTTCTATAGATGACGGCATAGAACTATTAGCTCTTGATATATGCAATGGGAAGTCTAGAATGGTTAGATGCTTTCTTGTGTATCGGCCTCCTTCTCTATCTCTTTCCACTTTCGAGTCGCTGATCTCAATCATCAGTTGTCATTTAATGCCCAGTCACAATATTGTTCTTGGTGACTTAAATGCGCCCGACATTGACTGGGATCATATTTATTTGTCTAGGGCCCCACTCGGAAAACTGCTGTCTAATTTTGTTTCAACGTATCTACTCAACCAGATGGTCTTTTTTCCTACAAGACATGACGGTAATCACGATGCTTCTCTTCTCGATGTAATACTGACTGACAGAACCTCTTCCATCACTGATGTATCAGAGCATCCACCATTGTTGAATTCTGATCACGTTACTATATCATTCAGAATAAACTCATTACTAAGTGTACCTGTTGATAGAGGGTCTTGTGGTAATCGTGATTCAGATGTCTACATAGATTTTCGTAATGGTGACTACGAGTCCATGAACATCTTCCTAGCAAACTTTTCCTGGCGGAATTGTTTTGATTCTTTTTCTGATATACAGAACAAGTACAGTTTTCTTCTGTCAACGATTCATGATGCCATATATCTCTTCTGTCCCACCAAACCTTGTCGCTCTAGGACCAATTACCGTCCTTCCAAGGCCATGGCGAAACTTCTAAAACAAAAGAAACTTCTTTGGCGCTCAAGACAATCGAATTCTAATTTTCGTTCAGAGTATAAAGAAGTGAAGAAGTCCATATTGAAGGAGAAATCAGACTATTTGAGAAGCCGAGAACTTGAAGCATTGCAAGTACCTAATGGGATACACCATTGGATTAGGACTATTCTGAAGCCTCATTCCGACATTCCCGTGATCAAAAAAGACTGTCAGTTCATTTTCGATTCTAAAGAGAAAGCTACAGTTTTTGCCGAAGAGTTTGCTATGAATTACTCTAGTAGGGATCCCATTGTATGCTCTATGCCTAGCACTTCGTTAGTCTCTGATGTCGATTTCTCTCCTCATCTTCTGTTCAATGTTCTACAGAAGCTTCCTAATAAATTTTCCGTCTATTCTGAAAATATCAACCATTTCTTAGTCAAAAATTGCGCCTTATCTCTTGCGCTACCTCTTTCTATGCTCTTCTCCTATTCCCTGCTTACTAGCGAAATTCCTATTGAATGGAAACGCGGTGAAGTGGTTCCTGTTTACAAAAGATCGGGTGACAAATCTCAAGCCGCGAATTATCGACCCATAACTATAACCTCTGTGTTCTGCCGCATCTTCGAAGGAATCTTATGTAACCATCTAAAGAATGGTTTTCGCAACATTCTCTGTAAGTCTCAGTATGGATTTATCTCTAGACGTAGCTGCGAGCTCCAACTACTTAAAACCATTTGTGAGTGGGAAGTCGACTTGAGAAACAAAAAGGATGTCGACGTAGTTTACTTCGATTTTTCGCGTGCTTTTGATAAGGTCCCTCATGGTAAACTAATAACCAAACTGGAAAGACTCAATTTTCCGATAGACATTGTGAGATGGATAGCAAACTTCCTGACGAATCGGACCTATAAAGTGCGCGTAGACGGGGAATACTCCGATTCATTCCCTGTGCTAAGCGGCGATCCGCAAGGTACAGTCATCGGACCTCTTCTATTTCTGTTTTTTATTAATGACATCGAAATTTGCATCCCTCCTGATGTCAAATTCTCTCTTTATGCAGATGACCTCAAAGTATATAGTTCGAACGCTCAATCTCTCCAGCAATGTGTAGGCAATATACATAACTGGTCTATAGAATGGTCTCTTCCACTTGCCAAGCATAAAATTAACGTACTACACCTTGGCCGAAACAATGTGAACTCTCTTTACTTTATCGGTGATGAGGTTCTTAGTTCCAAAAGTGTAATAAGAGATCTTGGTGTGTTAATCGATTCAACCCTGAAATTTGACCGGCATATAGAGATGATAAGAGCTAGAGCTTTGAGCAAGATTTCTCAGATTTTTAAAGTCTTTAGATTCCTCGATTTTGAAGGCTACAAACGCGTCTATCTGTCTTACATCCGACCCCTTTTAGAATACGCCACTGTAGTATTCTCACCTAAATCGTGTAGCGAGCTAGCTAGAAGACTAGAATACCCTCAAAGAATTTTTTCGAAAAAGGTACTGAGGCGATGCTTAATACCTTCTAGCAATTACCCTGACAGATTGAATAAGTTTGCTATCGAGCCTTTAATAACAAGGCGCGCTAAATACGATCTATTATTTCTGTTCAGGCTACTTTATGGAACTTTAGAGTGCCAGGTCTGCAGATCTCATGTGAAATACAGGGCGAACAGTGATCTGAGAACTTCATCTAGAACAAATCCTCTTCGATTGCTGCAAGAAAGAAATTATCACAACGGCAACTTCTTTTTTACTCGAGCCATTACCCTCTGGAACAAACTCTGCGATCGGTTCCCCGACGTCGTTACGATCGAAGAATTCATTAATATTGTTGAGAATTGTTCTTTAGTCCCGTTCATGACTTTACCTGGATATCTACTCTAGGATACTTTGATTTTCTTTGATACCCACTAGATTGTGTTTTTCTTCTTCTTTCTATTCCTAGTCAGAGCCTGTTGTGTCCCCTTTTTTTTAAATTTTAATCTTAAATTTTTTTTTCTTCTCGTTTTTTTTGTTGTTTAATGTCTACCTTATAAGTGTATGCGACAACAAGCATACCTTTGGCGAATAAAGTGAATTGAATTGAATTGAATATATTCTTTAAGCTTCTTTTTCCCTTTTAGTAGTTTTGTTTGTAGTTTTTTGTATTTTTAATATTTAAGCTTCTTTTTGGCATTCAATTGTTCCGTTTTAAGTTTTTTTTCGTTTTTTAAGCACATGATCTGGTCTCATTAGGTAAATTGTTCCAAAAATTAACTACTCTAGATGTT
The DNA here is from genome assembly GCA_964056735.1 of Allodiplogaster pararmata. Lineage (NCBI taxonomy): Eukaryota > Metazoa > Nematoda > Chromadorea > Rhabditida > Diplogasteridae > Allodiplogaster > Allodiplogaster pararmata. The sequence goes on along the minus strand of OZ057408.1, from coordinate 43,276,322 downwards.
GAGATGTTAGAACGCCAAGCTGATCGAATTATTGGTTCGATTAGTGCATCCTTTAGATCTAGTACTATAAACGTGGTTGTTGAACAAAAACATAGAGCAAGGATCGGTTGACGTTAACCAATTTAATATTTTGTACGTCATGAGTAAATCTGCAATAAAAACTTGAAACTTGAAAAAAAAACTTGAAAGATGCATGAGTCGATTACCAAGAGAAACTATTGTTCCCTCCTCTAAACTGAGACATGCGTAACTTCTTGTGTTATAACTAGGTTATTCACCGAACTAGCATCCAGTTTTTTTTTCAATTGAAACGCTTTATCAAGATCAGCAAGCCACATCGGTAATATAACATCATCGATTATGGAATCTGTTGCGACATGTGACGACTCCACTCCTCAGCGTTCTCTTCCTTCCTTGGGAATTGGGGACTAACGGCTTTGACAAAGTAGTCCCTCCATAGTAGTAGTAGTAGTAGATTGCCCGCCGTAGGTCTCCGGCTGGGTAGACGAGGTCTTCTTTGACATGGCTCAGAAAACAATAACCTTACTTACATCATTTATCTAATTACATTATTTCTCGAACAATCTGATAGCTACAGTCTCGAGCCTTGTTTCTTCGGTGAACAAACTGATGTCTGCTCACTCAAACCATCCCATTCCCGTCTCCAGTTCGTCTTTAGGCCCTATGTCATACGCTGCAGTCGCTTCCGCAGTCACTCGTTCTCTTGCGAGTGACAGCGAAGCACAAGAGAAAGCTACTCGAGCAGTTCTCATCAACATCAGCGAAGGTGACTCCGAACAGATAACCGCAGCCGAAGACGACACTCTTCTCGCATCCATAATCAAGTTAGCTACTGATCCTCACCTTCGGCTTCTTGTGAATTCCGATGGGAAACTCAACAAAAATCTAGTCACTATACATAGACATTCGGGTCGTAGCTACGTTGCCGATAGAGTGAACTCTCGACCTAGACCGGCTAAAGTTCAGTTTGTAGACAAAAAGACCCGTGACTCGTTTTTACTTCATACGCGTAGCTCTAGATGCGTTCCTAGGTGTAGCAATAACGTTCACGCATACGCGCGTCCAGATTACATGAAGCATCAGCTTCGGTTCGACGCTGAACTTCGCAGAGAATGCGGACGGAGAAATGAATTAGAAGGTAAGCTATTACACATCGTGAGAGATATCGGAAACGGGCCGGAAGTGTTTCAACTTCGTAACCCTCGTGAGCTGAATAGGAGACTCAGTAACGCGCAAATTACGATGGCTGAGACTGCTCCTACTAGCTCTAATTGTGAATCTCTTCCTGAAACAAATGCTCAGATCCCATTACCCTCTCCTCTTCCCATTCCGAAGCGTGGTCGTGGTCGTGGAAGGAGCGTTGCAGTTGGCAGAGCTCGCGGAGTCGGCAGAGCCTCTACGAGAAAAACTCGCAATCAAACAAGCACTCAGGAATCAATCGTGAGCGTAGGAGACGTAGCACAAGTCGACAGAGGTATTGAAGAATTTCCTCTCTTGACGAGAGGACAGCGAGTTTTATCTCAGACTTCTCCATAGGTAGTTCCCTTTCGTGAAACAAAATATTCTTCTAATTCAATACCTCAACGATCTTTGAAATGCTTCTTAAGTAATATTCGAAGCATTAACAGCTTAGCGAAAATCGCGGAAGTTTTTGATTTGATTGAACTGGAAAATGTAGATGTTTGCTTTTTAACAGAAAGCTGGCTAAATGACAACACGCCTGATTCTTTTTTTCAAAACTCCAAGTATTCGATTATTCGTCTCGACAGAAGAAGTAATCAGCGTGGTGGCGGGTTATTAGTCATCTATCGAAACTCATTGAGAATCTCCCGTGTAGAACTCGATATTTCTATAGATGACGGCATAGAACTATTAGCTCTTGATATATGCAATGGGAAGTCTAGAATGGTTAGATGCTTTCTTGTGTATCGGCCTCCTTCTCTATCTCTTTCCACTTTCGAGTCGCTGATCTCAATCATCAGTTGTCATTTAATGCCCAGTCACAATATTGTTCTTGGTGACTTAAATGCGCCCGACATTGACTGGGATCATATTTATTTGTCTAGGGCCCCACTCGGAAAACTGCTGTCTAATTTTGTTTCAACGTATCTACTCAACCAGATGGTCTTTTTTCCTACAAGACATGACGGTAATCACGATGCTTCTCTTCTCGATGTAATACTGACTGACAGAACCTCTTCCATCACTGATGTATCAGAGCATCCACCATTGTTGAATTCTGATCACGTTACTATATCATTCAGAATAAACTCATTACTAAGTGTACCTGTTGATAGAGGGTCTTGTGGTAATCGTGATTCAGATGTCTACATAGATTTTCGTAATGGTGACTACGAGTCCATGAACATCTTCCTAGCAAACATTCCCTGGCGGAATTGTTTTGATTCTTTTTCTGATATACAGAACAAGTACAGTTTTCTTCTGTCAACGATTCATGATGCCATATATCTCTTCTGTCCCACCAAACCTTGTCGCTCTAGGACCAATTACCGTCCTTCCAAGGCCATGGCGAAACTTCTAAAACAAAAGAAACTTCTTTGGCGCTCAAGACAATCGAATTCTAATTTTCGTTCAGAGTATAAAGAAGTGAAGAAGTCCATATTGAAGGAGAAATCAGACTATTTGAGAAGCCGAGAACTTGAAGCATTGCAAGTACCTAATGGGATACACCATTGGATTAGGACTATTCTGAAGCCTCATTCCGACATTCCCGTGATCAAAAAAGACTGTCAGTTCATTTTCGATTCTAAAGAGAAAGCTACAGTTTTTGCCGAAGAGTTTGCTATGAATTACTCTAGTAGGGATCCCATTGTATGCTCTATGCCTAGCACTTCGTTAGTCTCTGATGTCGATTTCTCTCCTCATCTTCTGTTCAATGTTCTACAGAAGCTTCCTAATAAATTTTCCGTCTATTCTGAAAATATCAACCATTTCTTAGTCAAAAATTGCGCCTTATCTCTTGCGCTACCTCTTTCTATGCTCTTCTCCTATTCCCTGCTTACTAGCGAAATTCCTATTGAATGGAAACGCGGTGAAGTGGTTCCTGTTTACAAAAGATCGGGTGACAAATCTCAAGCCGCGAATTATCGACCCATAACTATAACCTCTGTGTTCTGCCGCATCTTCGAAGGAATCTTATGTAACCATCTAAAGAATGGTTTTCGCAACATTCTCTGTAAGTCTCAGTATGGATTTATCTCTAGACGTAGCTGCGAGCTCCAACTACTTAAAACCATTTGTGAGTGGGAAGTCGACTTGAGAAACAAAAAGGATGTCGACGTAGTTTACTTCGATTTTTCGCGTGCTTTTGATAAGGTCCCTCATGGTAAACTAATAACCAAACTGGAAAGACTCAATTTTCCGATAGACATTGTGAGATGGATAGAAAACTTCCTGACGAATCGGACCTATAAAGTGCGCGTAGACGGGGAATACTCCGATTCATTCCCTGTGCTAAGCGGCGTTCCGCAAGGTACAGTCATCGGACCTCTTCTATTTCTGTTTTTTATTAATGACATCGAAATTTGCATCCCTCCTGATGTCAAATTCTCTCTTTATGCAGATGACCTCAAAGTATATAGTTCGAACGCTCAATCTCTCCAGCAATGTGTAGTCAATATACATAACTGGTCTATAGAATGGTCTCTTCCACTTGCCAAGCATAAAATTAACGTACTACACCTTGGCCGAAACAATGTGAACTCTCTTTACTTTATCGGTGATGAGGTTCTTAGTTCCAAAAGTGTAATAAGAGATCTTGGTGTGTTAATCGATTCAACCCTGAAATTTGACCGGCATATAGAGATGATAAGAGCTAGAGCTTTGAGCAAGATTTCTCAGATTTTTAAAGTCTTTAGATTCCTCGATTTTGAAGGCTACAAACGCGTCTATCTGTCTTACATCCGACCCCTTTTAGAATACGCCACTGTAGTATTCTCACCTAAATCGTGTAGCGAGCTAGCTAGAAGACTAGAATACCCTCAAAGAATTTTTTCGAAAAAGGTACTGAGGCGATGCTTAATACCTTCTAGCAATTACCCTGACAGATTGAATAAGTTTGCTATCGAGCCTTTAATAACAAGGCGCGCTAAATACGATCTATTATTTCTGTTCAGGCTACTTTATGGAACTTTAGAGTGCCAGGTCTGCAGATCTCATGTGAAATACAGGGCGAACAGTGATCTGAGAACTTCATCTAGAACAAATCCTCTTCGATTGCTGCAAGAAAGAAATTATCACAACGGCAACTTCTTTTTTACTCGAGCCATTACCCTCTGGAACAAACTCTGCGATCGGTTCCCCGACGTCGTTACGATCGAAGAATTCATTAATATTGTTGAGAATTGTTCTTTAGTCCCGTTCATGACTTTACCTGGATATCTACTCTAGGATACTTTGATTTTCTTTGATACCCACTAGATTGTGTTTTTCTTCTTCTTTCTATTCCTAGTCAGAGCCTGTTGTGTCCCCTTTTTTTTAAATTTTAATCTTAAATTTTTTTTCTTCTCGTTTTTTTTGTTGTTTAATGTCTACCTTATAAGTGTATGCGACAACAAGCATACCTTTGGCGAATAAAGTGAATTGAATTGAATTATTTCTCTTTCTCTCTCGGGGTTTTTTTCCCCTTTTTTTAAAATTTTTTTTTTACTCTCTACAATTACTCTCTGCCGCTATACCTTCCCATTCGCACTTTTTAGCCATGAATGGAGATCTGCGATGCTATCAGTTCAATTCAATTCAATTTAACCGCTTTATAAAGATCAACAAGCCACATCGGTAAATAACATCATCGATTATGGGATCTGTCGCGACATGTGACGACTCCACTCCTCAGCGTTCTCTGCCTTCCTTGGGAATTGGGGACTAACGGCTTTGACAAAGTAGTCCCTCCATAGTAGTAGTAGTAGATTGCCCGCCGTAGGTCTCCGGCTGGGTAGACGAGGTCTTCTTTGACATGGCTCAGAAAACAATAACCTTACTTACATCATTTATCTAATTACATTATTTCTCTTTCTCTCTCGGGGTTTTTTTTCTTCTAGACCGAGCCCACGAAACTGTTTCGTATGATCGACAACTGCAGTGTTTGGCCGGCCTGCTTAAACCCATTGAACCAAACCTGCCCTGTAGTTTACTCAGGCTGTTCAGACCGTATGCCTAAGCCTCAGGCAAGGTTAACAGAGTGGAAGATATAGTAATATTTTTCATTATTTCGTGCCCTAGTACATTCCCAGCAGTATAACTTCACTGTTTGATCGATACCAGATACATAGTAACTGGTTGGCGATGCTATGCAGAACAATCATATATCGCTATTTAAATATCAATATTTAGATTTTAAGTTGAGATGAGATAAACTATAAGTTGAGATGAGAGAGAACTAGAGAGAGAGAGGTTTCATGTGTACTCTGAGTACTGATTGTGTCAGTACTGGTAGAGAATTTCGTTAAACTCTCCCAAACATCAACTCTCATTACTTATCAAGCTTTTCTCTCTCTGTGATTATGTCTTTCTTACTCCCATTCTTTCTTCCTTCTTCTCTCTCTCATTATCCTATCAATCAACTCTTTCTTGCAATGCACACTTACCAGATGTCCCTTTTCACTACGATCATAAGAGATGAACACTTCTGTAGAAGGCATACTTAATGAATTATGTGGACAACGAATGTCATTTTATGAAAATTAAATCATCCAAAGTTTTTATTTATATGTATATAGTTTGAAAGAGGCAAAAAATAGTATTCCGTAACCATTTCCAAACTTCCTGTTTTGTCGCGGACTACTCATTAAAAAGAGTTACTCCAGCCTCATCAAAAAACTTCAATCTTGCTTCAAACTTGATATCAACATTTGTACACATTGTCTTCGGTTTCGATTGTAATGATGAGCAGAATAAATTGTGTCTCTTGACAAAAAATCTGAATGCAATCGTCTGTTTCCAACCTTCAACTGAATTGAAGAGCAAAAAGGTTTATAGTCAAGGTGTTTCTTAGCACCCGCACAACTTTTTTCGATGCGCATAGATTTTTTTTACATTTTGAGTTAAACATAACATTTTTCCAATGATTTGGAGTTTTCCCACGAAAACTCCGAGAAAATTTTCTTCCAAGCGCATAGATTTCAATGTTTTTCGGGGTTTTTAGAAAGCGCATAGATTTTATTTACCTGCAGTGCGGGTAAGAGAAACATCCTGTTCATAGGGAGGGAACGGTATGTTGAATTATAGGAAACAAGCGTATGCAAGCCTTGATTAGGAGAGATGATTTAATTTCTCGATATGGTCCTGAAGCGAGAATTGATGCTATTCCAGAGCGCACATGAATTTCACATTTAACACGGGTGATTGAAACATCTACTGTACTTATTGTAGATGCGTATTTCGTGGAAGAATGCTTGTAAGTTTGAGCAGCTCCAGGAAGACGAGGAATAACTTTGTTTTGTTCGATGTGCAGACTGTAATTTGAATGTATTATATGGGCTGCGGCGTGACAGGAAGCGCTTGCTTAGTTTTCGAGCAATTAAAGCCTAAAGGAATAGGGAGCTGATGGGTTTTCGACTGAAGTCTTTATTGATCGACTGTATCCTAGAAAGAGGGAGGGGGGAGCTGATGGGTTTTCGACTGGTCTTTATTGATCGACTGTATCCTAGGAAGAGGGAGAGGGGAGCTGATGGGTTTTCGACTGTATCCTAGGAAACATTCAGAGTATCTTAGTCCATTCTCATGAATTCTTTTAGCATCTTACGCATAAATTCCAGGAACGACTTTGAAAATTTTGTTCCGAGTGTTTTTTTTCTGATTTCAGGAATGAAAAAAAAATGAATGTTCTGTGTGTAGTGGGATGTCAGAATGTCATTGTAGTTCGAAGTTGTTGTGAGATGCCAGGAGGTTAAGACAGTTGAATGTTCGACGTTTTTTTTGTATCTAAGCTTCTTTTCATCATGTTTCAAGAAGTCATCTTGGATCGAATACACTTATTCTTTCATGATAGGTCATACTTGGTAATTAACTCATCCGTTTTTATATTCACTGGTGGTGAAATGGAACACAAATGATCATTTTTAAGAAGAAAAAACCCGGTTGAAGTGTATCTTGTTCGAAGTTTTATCTTTTTTTGTATTGTGTGTCACTGCTTACTCGAATTTTTTATCGGAAAAATGCAGATTGATTACAGGCCGAAGAAAACCAATTGTTTTTGAAACATTAAACTCCCATTTGCATCTACAAGTACCCCACTACATTCTCCTGGCATCTACAAGTACCCCACTACATTCTCCTTGCATCCCGCTATTTGTTTTTGTAATAAACACGAAAATCATAAGCAAACGTAACAACATAAGAATTTATTGATAATAACTAAACAACAGTAACGATTTGGGTAACTAAAGTTGATTTCAAACGAACAATAAAAATCAACAGATTAGAAGAATTTCATCGCAAGAAAAATTCGAATCTTCCAAAATAAAACATTTCCAACAAAAATAAAGCGAGTTTCAACAAGAGTGCAAAGTGATGCTGTGCTTCACGAGATTTGCAGGGGCCCTGGTAAAAAACTTTTATCTCTTTAATTACGAAATCTAAAACACAGAATTAGTGAATCAGCTTCGTCGATGTTAGTGATCCTCTCAAGAGGACATGTAAAGCCTTGAATAAAATCTATAATTCGGCAAAAAAATGTAGCCCTTAACTCAATATTTTCAACAAATCTCTACGATAAAATCAAATCGTTCATGATTGATTATTCATGATCGTTCATGATTGCAAAAGACCGTAAACCGCAAAAAGGGAAAAAAATTCTAGGGCTACCGACCTGCCGAATCACTCCCTGCCGACCCTCTTTCTCCTCGAAATGAATGTATCTTCTCTCTAAAAGTGAAAGTGAAAAATCTCCATTTCTTCACATAAATATAACGTTTTGAGTTATATTTCAGCCTCAACCGCCAAGTCTTGTCCTTACTTATCCTCCCTCTCCTCTCACATTGCCCAATCCCAACTCATTATGTGACCTAAAGAGACATTTATTTGTTTAAATATATATCTCACTTTCCCAATCGAAAACCAACCTCCTTTCTATTGTTGCGTAAGATGGGGAACTCCGCGCTGCTCGCCGCAAACGAAGATCCGACGACGTTTCAGACGAAGTCTGGAGAAGGTCGCGGGTTCTTGATGGTGTCCCACTTCTGAGAAATCGGCGCCGGTTTGTCCTGAAGGAAATGAAGTCTGAATGAAATATATTTAAAAAAACATTAAGAAGTGAAAAAATAGTGTGAAGAAACTGCTGGAGAAAATAACTTTTGAAATATTTTTCGCACGAACTCAAATAAGAACAATCTCTGTCAGAGGGTTTAATTTTGAGAGGGAAAATACGATTTTCTAACATTGCTTTTTTTCTTACATTTTCTTACATTTTCGACACAGCTGGTGAGCTGAAGAATTTTTTGTTTGAAAGTAATTTTTCAAAACACGAGTTTTTTTTTTTTTGGAATGATCGATCACCGAACACGATATACTAACGTATGAAAAACAAGCCTTGTTTTATCAACAGGTCAATTGCCCTAATAGATCAAATGTTTCCATTTTATACCAAGATTTTTCTCTGACCCGCCCTGCGAATAAAAAAATCTATGCGCTCCCCAAAAACTCCGAAAAAACATTGGAATCTATGCACTTGGAAAAAAAATTTCTCGGAATTTTCGTTGGGAAAACCCAAATCTTTGAAAAATTGAATTTTGAACTCTAAAATTTCGAAAATCTATGCACTCCAAAAAAGTTGTGCAGGTGCTGAGAAACACCCTGTTATATACTTGACAAAACCTGTTCAAATTGAATTATGGCCGATAGAACTTAACGAAAATGGTATTAATTTCCATCAGGGTAATTCTCTCATCCGCACTGCGGGTGTAAAAAAATCTATGCGATCTCAAAAAAATCTGGAAACTAAATACAAATCAATGCACTCGGGAAATTTTTGATGAGAAAAATTTCTAAATCTTTGAAATTTAGGGATCTATGCGCTTGAAAAAAATGTGCTGGTAATAAGAAACACCATAATAAGTAATAAGAAACAGTGCTGGTAATAAGAAACAAGAAACATTCCATTCAACTTTACGTTAAGCGAGGGTTTGGTAGGTTGGTCACTTCAGAAGAATGTTTTGCCAGTTGGCAGTTTACCCATGTATAATTGTGAAAAGAATCATACAATTCGAAAATAAATTTGTAAACTTGATGTTCTCTTCAACTTCTTCATTTTTTCACTTACTCGAAATGATTTAACATTTCGTAATTCTATATATCATCTAGAATAGGTCTATAGACAATCTTTTGAGAGAATGAGCAACTTAAATCGATGATTTGGCCGACAAAATAATAACCGTTTTTTTCCGTGATTCTCTTTCCAACTTCGAAGACGAAGCTGTCCTTCCAATTTCGCAACTTTCTCGATGTACTCGATCCTTTCGTACTCCTGAGAGAAATTTTATATGATTTAGACCTCGAGCTATGCAAGAGAAAAACACAGGAAATACCGAGAGAACCTTGGAGACATAACGTTTGAGTGATCGACCGTGAAGAAGCAACTATAAACAGAAGAGACGGGAGAAAGAGCAAAAATGAGAAAAGTTCGAAAAGAGAGAGAATAAAGCAAGCATCCCAAGGAAAGGAAATTTGCCACTTTGTTACTTGGGGGCCGCATTTTACTTAGGGGGACAGGTTACTTTTAAGTGATCTTTTCCGCTTAGGCTTAATCGAAATGTTTGCTAACGAGGCCTAAAGAACAATTAGCAACAATAGTGGAAAAGGGGAGGGTTAAGGCAAAAAGAGTGAAAAGGGAAAGAGAGAAAAATTTAAACAGAACGGAAGGAGAAGAGAATGTAGATAATTCTCGGCGCGAACATGTTTGCGCCAACATAGCTGGTCCGGTAACCATTCAACCCCTGCCTACCGACCCTCTCCCTCACTCAAAATGAACGATCAGAGTTTTCACAGCTAAAATTTAAAGATAAAAAACCTTCATTCCTCTACATAAATACAACGTTTCATTAGACAATACACAGCCTCAACCGGTTGCGTAAGGTTAAAAGTGAAACTTCTAACCTAGTTTAGCGACCGACTTATTGAAAAATCAAGACGTATTTTACCTATGATTCAAACAGTAATAGCGTAACTGATTATGCTTATGGCCTAATTTCTAAGTGGTATGGTCTTGTTCCTAAACCGGCCTCGTGAGCGTAAAATACACCTGAGCCTTGGCGAAAAAAAGAGTTGAAAGTACCTAGCCCCTATGAAGTGAAGCGTGGCCCCTAAGGTTAGAAAGAGCCTTTGATTTTATGGAAATTAGAGCAAGGTGGCTAAGAGGGCATTGTTTGCGTTTATGCCCCCTCCCCCTACCAGAGGTTCCATGGGTCATACTTCTGACTTACTTACATTTACAAAAAGTCATTTTTGCATTAAAAAAATTATTTTTAGATTATAAAACTATTTTTACATTAAAATTTTTGGCACTCCCCGTCAGAGGACTACTAGACAAGGCCAGCCGATAGACAAGGCCAGCCCGCGATGTTTTGCATAAGATACGCATGCATGCACGCACGACGCACTACTCAACTTCAAAATATCTCACTACAAACGGAACACTTAAATGTAAAGAAAACAAGCTTAAATAAGAAAAATACAAAAAAAACTACAAACGGAACAATTAAGTGTAAAGAAAACAAGCTTAAATAATGAAAATACAAAAAAAAAACTACAAACGGAACACTTAAATGTAAAGAAAACAAGCTTAAATAATAAAAATACAAAAAAAGCTACAAACGGAACAATTAAGTGTGAAGAAAACAAGCTTAAATAATAAAAATACAAAAAAAAACTACAAACGGAACACTTAAATGTAAAGAAAACAAGCTTAAATAATAAAAATACAAAAAAAGCTACAAATGGAACAATTAAGTGTAAAGAAAACAAGCTTAAATAATAAAAATACAAAAAAACTACAAACGGAACACTTAAATGTAAAGAAAACAAGCTTAAATAATAAAAATACAAAAAAACTACAAACGGAACAATTAAATGTAAAGAAAACAAGCTTAAATAACAAAAATACAAAAAAACTACAAACTACAAACGAAACAGTGTCTTAAAATTTCCTTGGGTACAAAGTGTCGCGGTACAAAGTGTCGCGGTACAAAGTGACGGGGTACAAAGTGTCGCGGTACAAAGTGTCGCGGTACAAAGTGTCGCGGTACAAAGTGACGGGGTACAAAGTGTCGGGTACAAAGTGTCGTATACAAAGTGACGCGGTACAAAGTGTCGTGATACGTAGTTTTTATTTTATTTTTATTATTTAAGCTTGTTTTCTTTACATTTAATTGTTCCGTTTGTAGTTTTTTTGTATTTTTATTATTTAAGCTTGTTTTCTTTACACTTAATTGTTCCGTTTGTAGTTTTTTTTTTGTATTTTTATTATTTAAGCTTGTTTTCTTTACATTTAATTGTTCCGTTTGTAGTTTTTTTTCTCTTTTTATTAATTAAGCTTGTTTTCTTTACATTTAATTGTTCCGTTTGTAGTTTTTATTTTATTTATTATTTAAGCTTGTTTTCTTTACATTTAATTGTTCCGTTTGTAGTTTTTTTTGTATTTTTATTATTTAAGCTTGTTTTCTTTACACTTAATTGTTCCGTTTGTAGTTTTTTTTTGTATTTTTATTATTTAAGCTTGTTTTCTTTACATTTAATTGTTCCGTTTGTAGTTTTTTTTTGTATTTTTATTATTTAGGCTTGTTTTCTTTACACTTAATTGTTCCGTTTGTAGTTTTTTTTTTTTTTTTTATTATTTAAGCTTGTTTTCTTTACATTTAATTGTTCCGTTTGTAGTTTTTTTTGTATTTTTATTATTTAAGCTTGTTTTCTTTACACTTAATTGTTCCGTTTGTAGTTTTTTTTTTGTATTTTTATTATTTAAGCTTGTTTTCTTTACACTTAATTGTTCCGTTTGTAGTTTTTTTTTGTATTTTTAATATTTAAGCTTGTTTTCTTTACATTTAATTGTTCCGTTTGTAGTTTTTTTTTGTATTTTTATTATTTAAGCTTGTTTTCTTTACACTTAATTGTTCCGTTTGTAGTTTTTTTTGTATTTTTATTATTTAAGCTTGTTTTCTTTACACTTAATTGTTCCGTTTGTAGTTTTTTTTGTATTTTTATTATTTAAGCTTGTTTTCTTTACATTTAATTGTTCCGTTTGTAGTTTTTTTTGTATTTTTATTATTTAAGCTTGTTTTCTTTACACTTAATTGTTCCGTTTGTAGTTTTTTTTTGTATTTTTAATATTTAAGCTTGTTTTCTTTACATTTAATTGTTCCGTTTGTAGTTTTTTTTTGTATTTTTATTATTTAAGCTTGTTTTCTTTACACTTAATTGTTCCGTTTGTAGTTTTTTTTGTATTTTTATTATTTAAGCTTGTTTTCTTTACACTTAATTGTTCCGTTTGTAGTTTTTTTTTGTATTTTTATTATTTAAGCTTGTTTTCTTTACATTTAATTGTTCCGTTTGTAGTTTTTTTTGTATTTTTATTATTTAAGCTTGTTTTCTTTACACTTAATTGTTCCGTTTGTAGTTTTTTTTTTGTATTTTTAATATTTAAGCTTGTTTTCTTTACATTTAATTGTTCCGTTTGTAGTTTTTTTTTGTATTTTTATTATTTAAGCTTGTTTTCTTTACACTTAATTGTTCCGTTTGTAGTTTTTTTTGTATTTTTATTATTTAAGCTTGTTTTCTTTACACTTAATTGTTCCGTTTGTAGTTTTTTTTTGTATTTTTATTATTTAAGCTTGTTTTCTTTACATTTAATTGTTCCGTTTGTAGTTTTTTTGTATTTTTATTATTTAAGCTTGTTTTCTTTACACTTAATTGTTCCGTTTGTAGTTTTTTTTGTATTTTTGTTATTTAAGCTTGTTTTCTTTACACTTAATTGTTCCGTTTGTAGTTTTTTTTTTGTATTTTTATTATTTAAGCTTGTTTTCTTTACATTTAATTGTTCCGTTTGTAGTTTTTTTTCTCTTTTTATTAATTAAGCTTGTTTTCTTTACATTTAATTGTTCCGTTTGTAGTTTTTATTTTATTTATTATTTAAGCTTGTTTTCTTTACATTTAATTGTTCCGTTTGTAGTTTTTTTTGTATTTTTATTATTTAAGCTTGTTTTCTTTACACTTAATTGTTCCGTTTGTAGTTTTTTTTTGTATTTTTATTATTTAAGCTTGTTTTCTTTACATTTAATTGTTCCGTTTGTAGTTTTTTTTTGTATTTTTATTATTTAGGCTTGTTTTCTTTACACTTAATTGTTCCGTTTGTAGTTTTTTTTTTTTTTTATTATTTAAGCTTGTTTTCTTTACATTTAATTGTTCCGTTTGTAGTTTTTTTTGTATTTTTATTATTTAAGCTTGTTTTCTTTACACTTAATTGTTCCGTTTGTAGTTTTTTTTTTGTATTTTTATTATTTAAGCTTGTTTTCTTTACACTTAATTGTTCCGTTTGTAGTTTTTTTTTGTATTTTTAATATTTAAGCTTGTTTTCTTTACATTTAATTGTTCCGTTTGTAGTTTTTTTTTGTATTTTTATTATTTAAGCTTGTTTTCTTTACACTTAATTGTTCCGTTTGTAGTTTTTTTTGTATTTTTATTATTTAAGCTTGTTTTCTTTACACTTAATTGTTCCGTTTGTAGTTTTTTTTTGTATTTTTATTATTTAAGCTTGTTTTCTTTACATTTAATTGTTCCGTTTGTAGTTTTTTTTGTATTTTTATTATTTAAGCTTGTTTTCTTTACACTTAATTGTTCCGTTTGTAGTTTTTTTTTGTATTTTTAATATTTAAGCTTGTTTTCTTTACATTTAATTGTTCCGTTTGTAGTTTTTTTTTGTATTTTTATTATTTAAGCTTGTTTTCTTTACACTTAATTGTTCCGTTTGTAGTTTTTTTTTGTATTTTTATTATTTAAGCTTGTTTTCTTTACACTTAATTGTTCCGTTTGTAGTTTTTTTTTTTGTATTTTTATTATTTAAGCTTGTTTTCTTTACATTTAATTGTTCCGTTTGTAGTTTTTTTTGTATTTTTATTATTTAAGCTTGTTTTCTTTACACTTAATTGTTCCGTTTGTAGTTTTTTTTGTATTTTTGTTATTTAAGCTTGTTTTCTTTACACTTAATTGTTCCGTTTAAAACAATTAATTCCGTTTGTAACAATCTTATTACCAGCACATTTTTTTCAAGCGCATAGATCCCTAAATTTCAAAGATTTAGAAATTTTTCTCATCAAAAATTTCCCGAGTGCATTGATTTGTATTTATTTTCCAGATTTTTTTGAGATCGCATAGATTTTTTTACACCCGCAGTGCGGATGAGAGAACTACCCTGATGGAAATTAATACTATTTTCGTTAAGTTCTATCAGCCATAATTCAATTTGAACATGTTTTGTCAAGTATATAACAGGGTGTTTCTCAGCACCTGCACAACTTTTTTGGAGTGCATAGATTTTCGAATATTCAGAGTTCAAAATTCAATTTTTCAAAGATTTGGGTTTTCCCAACGAAAATTCCGAGAAATTTTTTTTCCAAGTGCATAGATTCCAATGTTTTTTCGGAGTTTTTGGGGAGCCCATAGATTTTTTTATTCGCAGGGCGGGTCAGAGAAAAATCTTGGTTTTTCGAACAAAAGTTATTTTCTCCAGCAGTTTCTTCACACTATTTTTTTCACTTCTTAATGTTTTTTTTTAAAAATATATTTCATTCAGACTTCATTTCCTTCAGAACAAACCGGCGCCGATTCCTCAGAAGTGGGACACCATCAAGAAGCCGCGACCTCCTCCAGACTTCGTCTGAAACGTCGTCGGATCTTCGTCTGCGGCGAGCAGCGCGGAGTTCCCCATCTTACGCAACAATAGAAAGGAGGTTGGTTTTCGATTGGGAAAGTGAGATATATATTTAAACAAATAAATGTCTCTTTAGGTCACATAATGAGTTGGGATTGGGC
This sequence comes from Allodiplogaster pararmata, assembly GCA_964056735.1. Lineage (NCBI taxonomy): Eukaryota > Metazoa > Nematoda > Chromadorea > Rhabditida > Diplogasteridae > Allodiplogaster > Allodiplogaster pararmata. The sequence continues at coordinate 43,261,265 of OZ057408.1, read as the reverse complement.
AATGTGAGAGGAGAGGGAGGATAAGTAAGGACAAGACTTGGCGGTTGAGGCTGAAATATAACTCAAAACGTTATATTTATGTGAAGAAATGGAGATTTTTCACTTTCACTTTTAGAGAGAAGATACATTCATTTCGAGGAGAAAGAGGGTCGGCAGGGAGAGGTTCGGCAGGTCGGTAGCCCTAGAATTTTTTTCCCTTTTTGCGGTTTACGGTCTTTTGCATTGTCATAACAATCATGAACGATTTGATTTTATCGTAGAGATTTGTTGAAAATATTGAGTTAAGGGCTACATTTTTTGCCGAATTATAGATTTTATTCAAGGCTTTACATGTCCTCTTGAGAGGATCACTAACATCGACGAAGCTGATTCACTCATTCTGTGTTTAATATTTCGTAATTAAAGAGATAAAAGTTTTTTGACCAGGGCCCCTGCAAATCTCGTGAAGCACAGCATCACTTTGGTGCTCCTGGAGTGCCCGGATCACACGTCAAACCGTTTGTTCGCTCCAAGGGCCGTAAATTTGAGCAAGCAAGAGGAAGAAGAGCGTCCAGAGGATACAAGAACTGAGGGAGGGTCGAGCAGTCATCATTGTTCCTTTTTTATCTGTGTCACTATCTTGTTAGATGTTCCCTGTTTACACAATTAATCTGTTCATCTTGTCCAGGGTGGCTTGGTGACAAGGGAACGCTTCAAGAATGGAGGCGGGGTTCTTTCATTAGAAAAAGTTTCTTCCAGAAGTGTTACTGAAGCCGCTAGTAGTCTCTTTATAAGTAATATTTCGCTCATTATTTACATGTATCACCTGTTATTAAAAACGGATGAGTTAATTACCAAGTATGACCTATCATGAAAGAATAAATTCGATCCAAGATGACTTCTTGAAACATGATGGAAAGAAGCTTAGATACAAAAAAACGTCGAACATTCAACTGTCTCAACCTCCTGACATCTCACAACAACTTCGAACTACAATGACATTCTGGCATCCCACTACACACAGAACATTCATTTTTTTCATTCCTGAAATCAGAAAAAAACACTCGGAACAAAATTTTCAAAGTCGTTTCTGAAATTTATGCGCAAGATGCTAAAAGAATTCATGAGAATGGACTAAGATACTCTGAATGTTTCCTAGGATATTGCTCGAAAACTAAGCAAGCGCTTCCTGTCACGCCGCAGCCCATATAATACATTCAAATTACAGTCTGCACATCGAACAAAACAAAGTTATTCCTCGTCTTCCTGGAGCTGCTCAAACTTACAAGCATTCTTCCACGAAATGCGCATCTACAATAAGTTATTTCTCACCAAGTTAGCATTCAAAAGTATTCGCATATAGCTCGAGATTTCGGCTCTGATCACAGTTATAAGGTCTTTCAACAAAATTTCGCGTATAAAGTACAGTAGATGTTTCAATCACCCGTGTTAAATGTGAAATTCATGTGCGCTCTGGAATAGCATCAATTCTCGCTTCAGGACCATACTGTGATGGAAGCCTAAGCGCTCTTTGGAAACAGCTCGCAAAAAGCTCTTAATATCTATCAAATTCTCTCGTTTTCATCGCACGCTCTCGCTCTTTTCTAAGCGTGCAATTTCTTCTTTTCGATCTACCCTTTTTTGCGACGACAGGTTTGCAAGCTCGCAACTCACAGCTGTTCATCACAATGTCAACGTGTTGTATGACTTCGAAATACCTTCAGCCAGTTTATTTATCTTATCTTGCAAAGCGATCACCGAGCATAGACAGTCTTGAACATCGTCAATGTCCTCAATAGCGACACCAAAACTTAAATTCCACTGTGACAGCATAAAATTTGCTGCGGATTTTCAGGATCAAAGTTTTTTCACCTCATACAACATGAAGTCAAATTGCTATTTCGATTCTCAAATCAAATTTTTTTTAAACAGAATATCATATACACTTTTTTATCAATATGAGAAAAGTTCGAAAAGAGAGAGAATAAAGTAATGAGAGCATCCCAAGGAAAGGAAATTTGCCACTTTGTTACTTGGGGGCCGCATTTTACTTAGGGGGACAGGTTACTTTTAAGTGATCTTTTCCGCTTAGGCTTAATCGAAATGTTTGCTAACGAGGCCTAAAGAACAGTTAGCAACAATAGTGGAAAAGGGGAGGGTTATGGCAAAAAGAGTGAAAAGAGAAAGAGAGAAAAATTTAAACAGAACGGAAGGAGAAGAGAATGTAGATAATTCTCGGCGCGAACATGTATGCGCCAACATAGCTGGTCCGGTAACCATTCAAACCCTGCCTACCGACCCTCTCCCTCACTCAAAATGAACGATCAGAGTTTTCACAGCTAAAATTTAAAGAGAAAAAAACCTTCATTCCTCTACATAAATAGAACGTTTCATTAGACAATACACAGCCTCAACCGGTTGCGTAAGGTTAAAAGTGAAACTTCTAACCTAGTTTAGCGACCGACTTATTGAAAAATCAAGACGTATTTTACCTATGATTCAAACAGTAATAGCGTAACTGATTATGCCTATGGCCTAATTTCTGAGTGGTATGGTCTTGTTGAATTACCGACACTTTGTACCGCGTCACTTTGTATACGACACTTTGTATACGACACTTTGTACCCCGTCACTTTGTACCGCGACACTTTGTACCGCGACACTTTGTACCGCGTACATACTCGTTAGCTAAGCCGTTCGGCCTCGTTAGCTAAGCCGTACGGCCTCGTTATCGTAAACTTTTACTAAGCCTAAGCGTTTTTTTAATGTAAAAATAAAACGCGCGGCGTCACTCAAGTCGCGGTACAAAGTGTCGCGGTACAAAGTGTCGCGGTACAAAGTGTCGCGGTACAAAGTGACGGGGTACAAAGTGTCGGGTACAAAGTGTCGTATACAAAGTGACGCGATACAAAGTGTCGTGATACGGGTCTTGTTCCCCCTACCAGAGGTTCCATGGGTCATACTTCTGACTTACTTACATTTAAAAAAAGTCATTTTTGCATTAAAAAAATTATTTTTAGATTAGAAAACTATTTTTACATTAAAAATTTTGGCACTCCCCGTCAGAGGACCACTAGACAAGGCCAGCCGATAGACAAGGCCAGCCCGCGATGTTTTGCATAAGATACGCATGCATGCACGCACGACACACGACGCACTACGCAACTTCAAATTATCTCAATACAAACGGAACACTTAAATGTAAACAAAACAAGCTTAAATAATAAAAATACAAAAAAAAACTACAAACGGAACAATTAAGTGTAAAGAAAACAAGCTTAAATAATAAAAAATACAAAAAAAACTACAAACGGAACAATTAAGTGTAAAGAAAACAAGCTTAAATAATAAAAATACAAAAAAAAATACAAACGGAACAATTAAATGTAAAGAAAACAAGCTTAAATAATAAAAATACAAAAAAACTACAAACGGAACAATTAAGTGTAAAGAAAACAAGCTTAAATAATAAAAATACAAAAAAAAACTACAAACGGAACAATTAAATGTAAAGAAAACAAGCTTAAATAAAAAAAATACAAAAAAACTACAAACGGAACAATTAAATGTAAAGAAAACAAGCTTAAATAATAAAAATACAAAAAAAACTACAAACGGAACAATTAAGTGTAAAGAAAACAAGCTTAAATAATAAAAATACAAAAAAAACTACAAACGGAACAATTAAATGTAAAGAAAACAAGCTTAAAAAATAAAAATACAAAAAAAACTACAAACGGAACAATTAAGTGTAAAGAAAACAAGCTTAAATAATAAAAATACAAAAAAACTACAAACGGAACAATTAAATGTAAAGAAAACAAGCTTAAATAATAAAAATACAAAAAAAACTACAAACGGAACAATTAAATGTAAAGAAAACAAGCTTAAATAATAAAAATACAAAAAAAAACTACAAACGGAACAATTAAGTGTAAAGAAAACAAGCTTAAATAATAAAAAGACAAAAAAAAACTACAAACAAAGTTTCGGGGTACGAAATGTCACGGTACGATGTGTCGTATTAACGTGGGTACAAAGTGTCGAGATACGAAATGTCGCGGTACGAAGTGTCGGGTACGAAGTGTCGTGGGTACGAAATGTCGAGGTACGAAGTGTCGCGGGTACGAAATGTCGCGGTACGAAGTGTCGAGGGTACGAAGTGTCGGGTACGAAGTGTCGGGTACGAAGTGTCGAAAATACGAAGTGTCGGTGATCCCTGAGCTACACACGCACACATGATGATGCACATTTTAAGGCCCATACAACATGCCCCCCTCTCAACACCGAGGTCTCTCGAGGTCTAGGCGCCTTTGTTACTACGAACTAGCTCATGCTCGGGTTTTCTTCTTTTTTTTCTTTTTCTCTTCTTATCCTCTCTTCTCATCCCGGTTCGGCCCCCATGTAAACTAGAGTATTCCCTACTCCTCGTTGATCTCAAGCAACGGATTTTTATACCGAGCAGAGGAGCGGACTGTTCGCAGAAACTTGTGCAAAAATCGTGTGGTGTGACGGGAACCGAACCCGTGACCTTTCGCGTTCCGGGCGAATGCTCTCCCCACTGAGCTAGCCACGCACACATGATGATGCACATTTTAAGGCCCATACAACACTATGAGGCACTATATTGTAGGGTATAAAGTGTAAGTGTGGGGGCCGAGATAGTACCCATTGGAAGTAATTATGTTCATTGATGATCCCGATGTTGTGTTATATTGATGTTTGTTGAATTATTCTTGTTATACCAGAGCACTCTCTCTAGTAATAGAGTCTCTCGTAAATTGACATGTATTGGTTTGATTTTTGATCTACCTCTCGCGCGCTTAGGAATGAGTATATAAGGCAAGGAAAGGATCACTTCTAGAGTCCTTTTCCTAAGAGCGAAGAGTCTGCTCGCTAGGCGGAACAGTCCGTCGTCGCCATATGAAGGGCTTGTTGTCCAATTTTCGTCTATACCTTATATAGAAGGTTGAATAAACTTTTATTCTCTTGTGTTGCGAGGTCCACAGCACAAAGACCCCGCTTTCTACCCAAAGCGAGGAGTACCCAAGGGTACTCTACATTACAAAAGTCTTTTCGTATGGTAGATCTGGATGTCAAGGGATACTCCCTCAAGGACACCAGATTTCTTGTAGATACAATTCGGGCTTGAAAGCCTTTTGTTGTCTTGCCTGCCACGCGGGATTTCCAAAGATAGCCTTTACAGGTTTATCAACAGAACCAACGAATGAATAAATAGCGAACTAAGGAACCAACTAACAAGAATAAATGATAGAGAAGGACGAGGACTGATTAAGAGAGAGAGAGAGAGAATTATGAAGAGAGAAAGACGAGAGAAAGAACTAATTAAGAGAGAAAGAACTTTATGGAGAGAGAGAAAGACGAGTGAAGAACGGAGTTAAGAGAACCCGAAAACTAGAAGTGAAAATAAAGAGAAGAGTAACTCACGTTATGTAACCCGGATCACTATCTACTAGTCCCTAATGAAGCTAACTTCGCTCTTCCGACGGCTTGAATGCCTGCTATCGGCACCTTGCGACGAGCGATCGAGTTGTGAGAGAATCGGCTGCGAGCGGACAGGGCGTACCTCTCTCAAACTTGAGTAATTAAACCTATGTTCTTGAGTTGAAACATAGGTGACAATAACGCGCGCGCGGAAGAAGACGAAGAAGACAGAATTCTAAACTATTTGAGCGTTAATGCTAAAGAGAAGAAGAAGAAATGTTTTTCCTACCGGAAGAAAGACCGAATAAGAATTTATAGGTAAAGAGAGAGAAAATAGAACTTAAATTTTTAAGTTATTAACCTCAAAAAATAACTTATAAGGTGAATTAACACAACAAAAAAACAACTAAAAAGGACATACTACAAAAGGAAGGTACAATCCCTCCCTTTGCTAGGGAATATCCATATCTTCTACCTTTTTACTATAATAATATACCTCTCTCGTCGCTTTGAGTGATGTGAGTACATTTAGTACCACTCCTCAGGGTAGGCGAGATTATTATATCCTTTTCTCACATTTCACACATATAATGTTCAATATCCATCTATTCATACCGTTTATATTGTTAATAAATAAAATACGCACAATCCCAAATAAATCGCTGCTCTTTTCGTTTTGAATTCTTTTCACTAGCTACCGAGTGTAGCAAATCCGGTTTACCGGATCAAATTACCTGCTTGCAGCAACTCTTGTTTTATACCAGAGATAAAAATTTGCTGCTTTGCAGCAAAACATATACATAACTTCATCATAATACAAAAACTTTTTTACTTCTATACATACCATCTTTTTTTTGAAACATTTTCTGATTCAATGTGTTTATCCATTCACGACCATTTATTGATCTTTATTTCTGAAAAACAGAACATAAAAATTTTGTTCAACATTTATCTTAAATTTATCTATAAATCAGAGTACATGATATAATTCCAGTCAGTAATCTTACTCCATAACATCTTCCGATAATTAATCTTACTCATATCCCTTCCTACGCTCATATCCCTTCCTACGCTCATATCCCTTCCTACGCACATATCCCTTCCTAAGCTCATACCACTTCCTACGCCCATATCCCTTCCTACGCTCATAGGAGTAGGTGACTTATTCCTATCTCCACGACCGTATCCTGCCAAATCGCAAATGACCCTATCTCCCAAATCTCTCATTGACATCAACATTCCTTCAGTTCCCCTTCCCTTCGTCAGTTCACTTTTGAAAGATGTCATTCAACAAGCCATCGCCCCCCCCCCCCTACAACAACAAGTCGTGGCCCAGGCGCTACAGCTACGAAGTCTGGAAAAAGAACTCTCCCTGATCAACATGTCTCTCTCGCCCGCCTCTCTACGGCCACATATCTACTCAGCTGTAGTAGAATCCACACTAAGAGACAGGGAAATGCTCGAGGGAAAGGCCAAGCGAGCGGTACTTTTTCGTCTTCCCGAAAAAGACAATGCTGAAAATACCCAAGCCAGTGACAGAAACACCATCCGCCACCTATTCGTGTGCCTGAAACAAGATAATCTTGTGAAGGCACTCGAAGATGGGGCCATTACTCATCACCGGCATCCCATCGACCGGCCTCGACTCTCTTCTGAAGTAGGACGGCCCATCAAGATTTCATTTGAAAACAGCTACAAATAAGTTTTTTCACAATCTTTTATTGATTTCCGACTGCGTCATAATTATGCTAACACCGGATTTCCACAACATTGGACAGTCATTTGATAACAGCACAGAAACGTTTTTTTAAGCTCTATTTTAGTGAGCGATTGGCCCACCGGATGACTCTATGACATTGAACACACGATTTGGCATTGAATCGTCTGTGGACTGAGAGACTGCCAGGAGTTAGCTATCGCGTCTTTGAGCTCTTGTACACTACAAAACTGTTTTCCATTTGCATAGATCTGACCCACAACAATGCCCAGAGATTCTCGATAGGATTGCAGTCAGGACTGCATGCCGGCCAATCCATGACATCGATTCGCTTAGACGCAAACCAAGCATTTGTCGAATTGCTCACGTGAATGGCGGCGTTGTCCTGCTGGAAGGTGTACTGTGCACGACCACGCTGCCGCAGGAATGGAACCAAATGAGTGCCTGGGAGCTGCTGATACTCGCCTGAGTTCATACGAGTCGAAACAAAATCTAGAGCGACCGTGCCGTTGTCACCTCTCCAAATTCACACCCCGAAATTGCGTTTCGAGAAATATACGGATCTTTGCGTAGATCTCGCCAATAGTGCGAGAATTCATCGGGCCCGTCTAAATTGAACTTTTTCTCGTCCGAAAAAACCACCTGAAAGGTTATTAATTACTAAACTGACCGAAGAACAAATAATAAAAATTAGACTTTTTTCCAGTTTCGTGTCATGTTTTCCCTTGCGAAATTGAGGCGCTCATTCTTGTAGGATTCAGTCATCCGAGGCACAGTTTTGCGTGTGGCGGGCACCAGAAGGTCGGACTGTCGAATCGTGCGTAAAATGGTTGACTTGCTCACAGATGCGTTCGCTTCGGCGCCGATTTTAGCAGCCGACTTCATAGAGTTCGAAGCGATCCTGCAGAAATTTGAAATTTTACTGAAGCAAAACATCAATATAACAAATCCTCAAATGCTCAGGTACACAGTTCCAAGGCAGTGATGCCTGGTAGAGAAGACAAATTGATCAAACCACCGCACGGAAAAAAGCTAGTCACCGGGGGGACTCGAACCCATGCAACCATCTCTCCTCTATCCGGGAGCGAGCGTGTTAACCATTACATCAATTTGTCATCAATACAACAAGTTCAACCTGCAGATCCTCCTCCTATCTCGCTTCGACAACTTCTTGGGCCTCCCTGGATGCTTCTTAGTCCCATAATTGCCGGTTCTTTGAGGAACTTGCTGACTACAGCATTGGAACGTCCTAGATGAACAGCAATTCTTCTTGCGGAGATGCCATTGGCACGCATGGCTTTTATCATGTCTTGCTCGGAGGCAGAAAGCATTTTCGAGCTGGGCGGCATAATGTCTAAACAGCAAAAAAATAAAGCAAACATGTTCAAAAACTGGATATTAGCATAATTATGACGCGGCATAAAAAACTGATTTTTTTATAAAAATTTTTTTGCATCCTTTGATTACCATATTTCCACATAACATCTCAAAAATAATCCCGAACAGGCCATGAAATCAAATATTAAGTATCATCAGTGGTTTCCCGAAAAATATTAAAAAAGCATAATTATGACGCGCACTGTATGTACAGGGGATACTAAATGCACCCGTTACCCAATTCTACGAAATATTCTCAATAAAGGCACTAATAACAGGATTAACACTTTTAGCTCTAGTAAAGAATACATTATTAACGAAATCAAAGAATCTATATCTCTACCATAAATAAACTTGCTAGAAAATATAATCTCAACTATGTAAACATAAATAAAATTAAAGAAACATTAAATACATTTTTATAGACAAAATAACTGTTTATTAAGATAAATTTCACTATAATGATAACATAGAATACAGAAAGATACAATATGCTGTTAATCAATTACAACAAGAATCCATAATCACTCCTATAGATTAAGCTACCAACAATTACGCATTCATATTTAAGAAAATCTATCTCAAAATTATGAATGAAGAAATGAACACTAGTCATAATAACGTCAAAACATATCAACCTATTACATCTCCCAGCATAATTGAAATTATCAACAGTCATCTGAAACAAACGAGATACTTCAAAATAGATACTATGACCTTAAAACCATTTCAAATTCCACAAGTATATGGCATACCTAAAATGCAAAAAAACCCTATTAAATTCAGATTAATTACAGGCGCATCCAACACCAGTCTTAAACCCATTTCTATTGAATTACAACTCATTCTCAAACATTAATCAGAACATTTTAAAAATTACTGTAAACAAACTAGCGAGAGAAAGGGTATTTACCACTTATTCTCTATACTAAATACAAAACCATTATTAGAAGCATTGAAACCAACAAATAATAAGAATAGAGAAATATTTTGTGCAGACTTCACATCTTTATTCACCAATTTACCTCACGATGTAGTCAAACGCAATATGGATAGTCTAATTAAAACATGCTTCAAAAACAACTGTTATGAAGCTATAACAATCAAAGGTTATTCTACTTATTATACTTACGACACTTCACAAAAAAAGAACTTATTTGCCTTATGAAATTTATAAAATGATCACTTACATTCTATAAAACAGTTATATTACATATAACTGTACACTATATAAACAAAATAAAGGAATACCTCAAGGTAATAATGCTTCACCACAATTAGCAGATCTAACATGAGCCATGATGGAGTTCCAATACATTAATAAAAATATAGATAGATATCATATATCAAACAGAGCTTTATACTGTACATTCAGATATATTGACAATCTACTACACATTTCAGATAAAACCCAAGAATTCGTAACAATAACCAAAGAAATGTACCATAGTTCACTAACTCTGGAACAGACAAATATCAATAAGAATACAGCCGATTTCCTAGATCTCAATATAAAACTCGAGGAAGATGGAAATAATAAACTTAAACTGTTTAACAAAACAGACGAGTTTAAAATACTTAAATTTCCTCATTATACTTCTAATATACCTATATATATTGGACTTAATATGTACTATGTACTCAGAAACCCTTAGGTAACGACAATTGCACATACTTTGAAGACTTGTTCAAGAGAATGCGCGGTATGATTAACACATACCAGGAAAATCGATTTCCAGATGATATTATACTTAATAGGATAATTAAAACTCTAACCAGAAATCCTAAAATACAACTTAAATATAATACCGTAAACTATAGAATTACGGAACATGTTATAGAACTGTTAAGAAGTAAAGAAAAATAGATCACTACTACATACAAACTACAATTAGTTGTTACTCTACATTGCTTCAATACATTCCCGCTCATTACTTTTAAAAAACACTTGGATAGTATTTTCTATCTTATCTTTAGATTTTATCTTCATTTTGTTTTATTTAACTGTTTATTTGTTTTATTTTGTTTTCTATTGTTTAATTTTAAGTTAATAGTTTTAATTATACTCGTTTCATTCCTCTCTGGGCACTCACTGATGAGCCCCACCCAAAGAGAGCAGAAGTCTGTCTGAGTTGGGGCGAAACAGACTTCTGCTACATTATAGTCTCAGCAGTGATATTAAAAATGTAAATAAATTGAATTTATCACCTCTTTTACCTTTTACTGTAATAATTATTCAGACATTTTTAGCTCACCCTCTTCAAACGCGGCTACTTTTTATCGCGTCTACTCGCGATTGATTTTTTCTCTTTAGTTTTGGTTTTGTTTTTCCTTCTAGTTTTGTTTGTTTTCAGTTTTCAATTATATGCTATACTTAATAATATCTTCTATGCCTATGTGTGCACTCACTGATAAGCTCCACCCAGATAGTGCAGGAGTCTGTCTGAGCTGGGGCGAAACCCATCCAGAGAGTGCAGGATTCTGTCTGAGCTGGGGCAAACCCCACCCAGAGAGTGCAGGAGTCTGTCTGAGCTGGGGCGAAACAGGTTTTTGCAACATTACAACTTTTGCAACATTTGCAACATGCAACAACGCAACAAAAATAATAACCCAGTTGCTACTTCTTATTTTGTAGTTCTTTATTACCATAGGATAGCTTGTAAGGCCATCGCTTATATGGAATCATGAAATAGGAAGGGGAATAATGAGGAATAAGACTTTTTTGCCATTTTAAATTATATTTTGCCATTGTAAATTATATTTGTTTTCGATTTTTACTGTGCACTCAATTGTATACTCATGTAACGATGACAATAAAAGTTTTATTATTATTATTAACGTCTAATCAGTTCTATTATAGAACTACCTATAGTTATTTGATCTTTTATCATTTACTACTAAAAAAATATATCCAAGAAAACGTAAGTATGCTGGCTACCTAGGTTCAAAAGAAGAAAAATTAGAAAAGTGTACTGTAATGGAGAAGAAGGGGGTAGAGAAAAAAGAACCGGAGAAGCACTAAGAGGAGAAATGATACTGGAACGGATAATGAGAGAGAGAGAGAGAGAGAGAGAGAGAGAGAGAGAGAGAGAGAGAGAGAGAGAGAGAGAGAGAGAGAGAGAGAGAGAGAGAGAGAGAAAGAGAGAGAGAGACAGACAGAGTAAAAAAGACAAATGAAAAGATGAAAAGCGCAGAAGAGCGGGAGGAGAAGGATTGAAATAGCGGAATACAAAAGAAGTAGCACTGAGATAGAAAAAACCAGATAGAGAGCATGGGAAAAGCGATAGGGATATAAAAAGGAATGGAAAGGAAAATGAGAAGAATTGGAGGGGAGAACGAAATAGTAAGCGAATAAAGATGGATGGAATGAAAGTTTGAACAGAAGAAGACCCGAGAAGAAGTGTTTCTTGTATTTGGCGTGATTTCCTGAGGGAAGATCGGTGGCTGTCTATTTTATGGGCTGACTGCTTGCACAATGGCTTAAGACCGAAGAAGAGTTACAAGAAAGAGACAAAAATAGCTAATGAAACCCAGAGGATGGTGGGGTATACAAAAGGAGAAAGACACAGGAAAGTAGAAAGAAAAAAGGGGAAAATGTGTGGATGAAGATGGAGACATATCAAAAAGAATGATAGAGACAAAGACAGGAAGAAAGAAGCGCGAGATGGTGGGAGAACGCAGAGCAAGATGGGACTAACTACTCGCCTGAGGCTAAAAGAAGCACGACGGTGAAAAATTCTCGTCAAATTTTCAATCGATCCATTACTCAATCAATCTCATCGGAGAATAACGCCGAAACCATGTTGTGTCATTGATGTCGTCCACAAGTTTAGCGTCACGCAACACACACAGTAGTGGTTGGTTATAAGTGAGTTTTCTTTTTATTGTTTGCTTGTTTTTTCATTACTTGATGACATTTCATCTAGAAAACATTTCGATGTGAATTCCACAAATTGTTTCATATGAATTTTGCATGTTTTGATACAATAAAAGACAACTCTCTTTCTTTGTTCGGACCGTAAGAAAATTTCTCAGAACTTTTATCTAAGCTCAAGTAGCACGGCCAACTCCGTTAAACAAAAAACAAAATGTGTTTCATATTGTCAATTTTGCGCACATTCGTGAGGTTCATCATCTCTAATCACAGCCATTTTTCGTGTTAATTAAAAAAGCACACTTTTTCAGAGAAGACAAATAACTGGATTCGAAGTGGTTATAACAACTACTTCAGTCAAAGGGAAGGAAATTTACGAAAAAGAAGAGAGAGAGAGAGAGAGAGAGAGAGAGAGAGAGAGAGAGAGAGAGAGAGAGAGAGAGAGAGAGAGAGAGAGAGAGAGAGAGAGAGAGAGAGAGAGAGAGAGAGAGAAAGGGCGTTCGGGAAAGTTATACAGGAAGAAAGTGATACAGTGAGTGGGAAAATGAGAGAGGCGAAAAAGGGAAAGACAGCGAGATCATAAAACGAGATTGAGGCGCGAGAGAGGAGGAGTAGTATGCCAGAGCAGAGATGCTGCTGCGGGAGTATTCATATCAAGGTGACTGTAAATTCCCAGAGTTTGAAACTTATTTCATCGCATACGGTAGACTGTGCGTTGCATTACATGGTAGAGGTGCTGAGGACCAAAGGGAAAAAACAGGATCCCATCAGCGTTTCGTTTGGATCTATGAGAAAGTTCAGAAAGAAGTGTTGGCTTTTTCGTATAGAAAAGAACTTCCTGAAAGTTTTGCGAAGTTTCGTAAAAATTTATCTCACATTAATGTTGTTAAACAGAAAACTTCTGAGGAGTTTGGAGTAGACCCTTCTGTAGAAGGAGATTTCATGGGAACTTCTGAGGAGTAGCGAGTAGTATTAATTGATTACTAAAAGGTACTACATAAGAGCCCAGATTCTGAAATTCTCAAGTTTTGTTGCAGCGAGCGTCAGTCTTAGTGGCCTTTCTCTCCTCTCTTCTCATCATCGTCAACTTGATCATGAAAGTTGGTTTTGTTCTTCTCAAAATGACTAGCTGGATATTCGAAACTCTCTCAGTGCCAGTTCTCATGTCTATATTCAGTTGGATGTCTATTTCATATAAATGACAAATGAATCAACCAGGCGTCGCTCCCTCTAAACTGTGTAACTTAGCATTTGAGGATATATTTCATATATAATGTGTTGTTCGAGTTATGGTCTTTTGAGCAAAAGATTTCTGAATCATATGTGACTGGAAATAAATATTGTCAAAGATGGTAAAAACTGAATTTGAAGGCTTATGTTAGGTCAGTCGATATTTGGGAAGGTCCGGTTGACTCAAGAACGATTTTAAGTTAAATTTATTCGATTTTTTATATCATGTTTTGATTAGATCCAAATGATTTTAATCTGTTTAGAGCTTTTATTTCATGTATTTTTTTGAGAAAATAGTAAAGAAAATTCAGAGTTATGTTTTAAAAGATGTATAAACCATTGATGGTTGAATAGACTCGTTTCTTCATGTTAGAACCATGTCATTCCTTATGAGAATAGGATTTCGTATACTTTTGAGTAATGATTGTAACGAACTCAAGAAATTGATTAGCTGTGGTTGCTTTCGAGGCGACCGGTTATTCTGACACGGATTGGAATTGGGAGCTGCTCTTTCTGGTGGTTGACTCAGCAGCCGTCCTCTCTTTATTCTACGGCATTCGCTGCGAACACGCCGCTTTCATGCAGCCGTTTGTCGTGCTCTCTGTTAGACTATACATATATTGTCTACCAATCGATTGTGAAGCTATTCATATCTTAAATTTACACACTATGGGACATGGAAAACAAAACAAATGACCTAGAACGAAATTACACTGAAACCCTGCTACTGTGTTGAGTTATATGAGTTGTTGCGCTTCATGTTGGAGTCATTGATTGAAAGCGAAAAAAATGAAAATTAACCAATACTTGAAAAAAACAACAACATGCACTGGAAAGCAGTGCGTAAATTTCGAGGGAGAGATTCTCACAGATAGCAAACACATAAAATTACGGAAATTCAAGAAAGGATTTTAGTAATGTGATGTGGTACGAAGACCCCCTTTTTTCTCGATGCAAAACTTCTGAAAAAATGTGAAAGAGTAAAACAAGTTAGGAATCGTAGTCACACAAAGTTCATTATTTGACGAGGACAGTACATAGTGGCATAAAAGGCCTATAAATCGTTTTTGATCATATTGAACTCTGTTCATCTCTTTCAAATGAAAGTAGAAAGAAAAGAAAAAAAAAACATAGAATGAGTTGTTTTCGATTAGGGATGGATATACAGGGTGCGGCAAAAAGCTTGGTGGACAGTATTTTTCCGATAAAAACTTAACGGATTGAGCAAATCAAACAAAATTTCCAACAAAGTTTATACATATAGTTTGGGATATAACTGCACTTTCATATTTCGGACAGCCCTCTTAACACAGGCGCGGAGTCATTTCATTTCTCATTTCTTTATTCCAAGCACATGAGATATCATGAAAACACAAACAAGAGCAAAGTTAAATGCATGGACTTTCGTCTAAGTGGCGGTATTTAGGGGTTGCGGTATAGATGAGAAGGGGGGAGGATGATATACTTAAAATCGACAATTATATTAGTCATTAACGAAAGGTTTAGGTAATATCTTTTCAGTACGCAGAGATAATAATTGTTTTTTTGAAACTAGCAGTAGTAGGTGTACTGACGAACTCAAAAGGTAATGAATTCCATACTGATAGCTGGCGAGAAACACATGTAGAAATAGAACATTTGCTAATATTATGAGGTGTTTTTAGCCTGAGCTCATGAGAATGGCGAGAAATTCTCTGTACTGCGGACAATTGAAACAAGTTCATAGTTTCAAGTTCACATTTTTTGTGGACACATTTATGAATAAATAAAAAGTCAGATATAGCACGACGATATTCAAGAGTTTCTAGGCCTAACATGGAGATTCTTTGTGAATAGGGAAGTCTGGAATGGCCAGATCTTGCTAGGATTCTTCTCGTAAACGACCGCTGAACTTTTTTAATAGATTTTACTAAGCCGGGGGATGAGGGATTCCATAACTCACTAGCGTATTCAAGAACAGGTCTGATATAAATTTTAAAAGCTGAAGTTAAAAGAGGCGGACATGGTGACTTGAAGGCTTTTAACAAGAGCAGAGCCTTTTTTACATTTGTCTTCAACATGGCTATGATAAGAAAAACGATCACATATGATTACACCAAGATCTTTGGCAACTCTACCAACTACTAGAGGTTGACTGTTCATGTAATAGACGCTGCGAGAATTGGATGATCCGAGATGAAGTACATTACACTTAGATATGGATAGGGACAAATTCCACTCTAGGCACCAATCGGTTATACGATTCAAAGCTAGTTGGATATAATTACAAGAGGTAGCGCGTCCCATTATCTTTATATCATCAGCGATTAAGCAAAATTTGATAGAATCGGGGATAGCTTCTTTAACAGAGTCGATGTACAACAAGAATAACAACGGGCCTAAAGATGATCCTTGAGGTATACCTGAAATTACGGGAATTGGGTCGGATAGACTATTATCGATCATAACTGTTTGAGAGCGGCCAACAAGTTAACCATTTAACGATTGGACAAGAGATACCAAAAGATGCTATCCTATTTAGAAGTAATCTATGATCAACAGAATCAAATGTTTTACTGATATCAAGGAAAACTATATCGATAGGGATGCTTTGGGATAACGAGTCAACAATGAAAGAATGAGATTTCACTAAAGAGGTCACAGTAGACCTCCTAGCTCTAAAACCAGCCTGGTAGGGCGTTAAAAGGTTCTCTTTTTCTAAATAGCAAGATACTTCCTTAACAATAATTTTCTCCATAACTTTTGATAAAGAACAGCATAGAGAAATAGGTCTGTAATTGGTAACTAGATTCCGGAAATTGCTCTTGTGTACTGGTTTAACTATAGATCTCTTCCATAGTAGGGGAACAGAGCCAGTAAGAAGGCTATTATTAAATAGGATACATAATGGTTTAATCAGTGCAAAGCGACATTTCTTCAATACAATATTAGGAATAGAATCAGGGTACGTGTTACGCTTAGATTCAAGAGAAGATAATGCTCGTATTACCATATCTTCGGTTATATAATCGAAATTGAACGACTCAGTAACGATTGGTAAATTAATTTCAGGCAATGGGCATTGAAGAGGTACAAAAAATACGGACGAGAAATAGCGAGAGAACTCATCAGCTTTCTCTGATGGGGAAAAGTTTTCATTTAAATAACTATCGATCAAAGCGGGAATAGGATTATTGGCTGTACTCAAACGGCTTCTACAAGCCGCGAAAAATGATTTCTGATTACCTCGTAAAATCAGTTGAGATTCTCTTTTAATTTCGAATTCTTTCAGCTTTTGATCAAATTCGGAAGTTTTTCTAATACAGTAATCCGAATACGGGGCATTTCGAGAAATTCGTTGTAATTTAACGAAAATCTTACGTAGATTTGAAGGATAGTGGGATAAATCGTCTCTAGGATCTACAGTTGGGACAAACTTATCAATTAGAGAGTTAATGAAAGAGACAAGATAATTATTAGCTGATTCGACATCTAAGAAGCCAAATATTTGAGTCCAATCTTGCATAGCTATTTCATACTCAATAGTTCTGGGTTCTGGGTAGCCGAGGTCGAGAGAAAGGGCCTTGAGAAAGAATTGATCCGAACTGTCCGTGGCTTCGTCACTGGGCTGCTCAGGAAGTCCAACACAAACTAGGTTCTGTGCTTTCTCTTCGAAGAGGTTCTTGTCGACAGTGATTGCACGCACGGCAGCTTGGTAGGCGAGCATATGATGTGGGATGGAGAGAAGGGAAGGGATTGTGGGGGTCTGGGGCTGAGGAGTCGAGAAGGGGGGAGAAGTATGAAGAGTTGAAAAACGAGAGACGAGGTCTTCGACGATTGTCTCCAGGCTTGAGATTTTGTTCATCATATCATCAAATTTCTTCTCATATTCTGGGCAACGCGTGTACTGGGGAAGGGAAAGGTGGGTGCGCTTGCCAGGCATTTTCAGAAGCAAACGAGTCAATATGAGACGTGGTAGATCACCGACTGCTCAGTGTGAGCAAAGAAAGGGGAATGAGTCGCTTGTGGAAGACACTTACCGTGGTGGACAGGCAAGCGACGTCAAGAGGGCGTGCTTCAGACTTTCAAAATTTTTGTGGAAGGCAGCAAAGGTCTTGCCCTCAAGAACTGACCACATAGAGAAGTCTAGGGGATTCAAATCAGGCGAGTACGGAGGCCATTCAGTGGAGGTGGAGGGGAAATTGGTCTAGCACCGGTCTTGCCTCACATTAGTCTTGTGGGCGAGCGCAGAGTCCTGCTGGAACGTCCAGTTGCGTCCCACGAAAAGAGCCTGGCTCTAGGGAAGTACTTCCTCAACGAGAAAATCGTTCAGTTAGTTATTGGCATCAACTTTGGCTCCCTGATCGACGAAAAAGATTGGAGTCTTGCCAGTCATGCAAATCTTGGTCTAGACCATGAAAGAAGCGGGATAGCCCTTTATCGAGACGTAACGGCCACTTTTATTGACCTTGTTGACCGATTCAGACCAAATCCTTTCGTTATGGTGGTTGAAGAACTGCTCAATATTGAACAACTTCTCATCGGTGAAGAGAATATTCAAACAGTCCACCGGTTTGAACCGCTTTGACAGTTCGCGACATCTCCGAAGACAAGTCGCCTTCATCTGGTCTGTCTTTTATTTCTCCTTTGTGACATGTTTTGGCACTGCCAACCTCGGCCCTTTTTTGAACACCTTTTGTCCTTTGAAGACAGCTTACTGCGTTTTAGGATTGTTTAGTCCAAGCCCGGCTAAGAATTGGTAAGCCTAAGCGAATTTCGATGTTAGGATTTTTCTGGAGGCAATGCAAAGGAGAAACGATTCAACAGCTGCAACGACCACAGACGAACCACTTCTAGCGACGTACCCCAACCAAGTTTAGTAAATTAGGTTGGGGTACGTCGCTATAAATGGTTGGTGTGTGGCCGTTGTAGCTGCTGGTATTGCTTCTCGGCATTCAAAGTCTAGTATTGGCACTCCCCAAAGAGTTCCTGAGAGCGATCCTTTATCATCCCGAAAATGAGGGCTAAGAAGTTGCAAGGGCTACAAAAAAGCCCGAATTCGGCAGTGACAAAACAAGGACAAAAAAAACTACTTTGGCAGTGACAAAACAAGGACAAAAAACCCCGATTTTGGCAGGTTTTGATCCTATTGGTAAGTTTTGATTCCGTAAGATTGGTTTTGATCCTATGGTGAATACTATTTCGAAGATCAAAAGCTTTCTCTTCCCTCTTTCTCAAACAATTCAGAGCTTTGTTTTCTCAAAACTTTCTCAATTTCATTGTATTAGGCTCGAAAATCTACATTTATACTTCTAGCACGCCAAAGCTTTTTTTCCTCCACAGTTGATCACGTTTTTTGAAAACTGTCGAACTTCAGGAGGGAGCTTTGACTTATTCGGAAAAAAATATACGTACAACCGTGTTGATAGTCGAAATAAGAAAATCATATTTTGCTTCGATTTCTTCATGAGACTCCAGAATAATCCGCCATGGAACGCGTGACAGAAAACAATGAATGCATTGCTTTATGATCCCTGTTGCGATAATCTACAAAGACAGACTGATTATGAGATCTGGGGCATGGACTATTTATTTTCACTCTATCAAAGAAAAGGAAACAGTAATATTATCTGAATTCAGCAGAGGGGGGGGGGAGCTGATGAACACAATTAATTACAATTAACCGACTCATTTTTTTCCCTCAGTATAATGTCTAAGAGAGACCCCAGCCAACCTTCATCGTACCTTGTTTGGAAAGAAACCAGCTGAGTTAACAAGTTGGTTAGAACGAAGTTTAATAGAAATAGAAGTCTTTCTGCTGTGTTGCGAGTTAGATAAGGATGGTCCCAGTCCATATCGGGAATGTGGAAATCTACCAGAACAATGTTTTATTCTCCTGTAGAAGTTAAACTCGATAACTTAAGCTTTATTTTCGAATTCTGTGATGTGGAACAAAGCAAAAGGCCGATAAACTAAGAAAAACCTTGTCTAATCTTTCCCCATTATCAGGAAGATTAAAATCGACACGACTGATTTTTAAGCATTTCTTAGCAAGAACTATCAAACCACCGCCTGTTTGACCATTACGTACATATATCTTGCCGGTGCACGCAGTAAGTGGGTTATTGGAAGAAAGCATCTGGCGTGTTCTCATTGAGCCAGCTTTCTACTAAGAAATATAAATCGACGTGTTTTTCCTCAATAAATTCTAATAGTTCATTTTTTTGGAAAGACCGGAAAGACGGTTTGAAGCTAAGAATTCAAAATTGTTTTTTTTCTTCAAGGTTAGGTTTGAAGCTGAAATTTTAAGTCACCATATGAATTCGATGAATCGGTCGAATTTTTGTGAATTTCTTGTTAGCTAGATGTAGTATAAGAGAACTGTGGTTGTGATTCAGAGAAACAAAAAGTTTTTCGAGAGCTTTGAGGAACAAATACCTTAGAGAGTTATTGCGAAATTCGACTGCTCCTCTCAATTATTATATAAAAAGAAGTAATTTTTTTGCTTTTAAAAACAATCGAATAGTTCAAAAAAATTCAACATCTCTGACACACGGTGTTACATCTATGAAACTTTTTTGCGATCAGTTATTCCCGAACTTTTCAAGTATTGACAGTAATATATCTATGTATATATTTAAAGGACAAGATGCATAGAAGTTGCAAAAGTATTTAGAGGGAATGGATCAGTGAATTAATTTTGATGATCAGGCAGATCAACTGACGCTTTTATGAACAGCTATCAGAAGTAGACGGATATTTTTCACACTGTTAGTTGTGAGAAACTATAGTATGCTCATGCCCTTATCGGCTCGAGAAAGAAGTCGTGGAGTTGCAGATTGTCACAATAAACTTCCTCGTTCTTCTGAGCGTCTTCTTTGCTTCCGCTGTGTTCGACGCTCACTCTTACGCGGGAGAATATTTAGAGATGGAGCTCCGTGAGAATGTTCAATCTTATGCGAACTTTCTGTCTATTCGGCCGAAGACAGGTTTGTCAATCATCAAGTGAATCATTTATTATATATAAAAAAGCAGATTCAATGATCAACTAATCACTGACTCCTTAACCCCATTAGAATAATTTTTCCTTCTTCTTCAAAATATTCGTTTCCTTGTCAATGTAATAGGCATAATTGACATATTTATATACAAATCTGCGGTTACTCGTGTTTCTGAAGAATTAAGAGCGAGAATTTAAAACAAAAAAGACAAAAACTTAATTAGAATATGGTCCAAACCGCGCGGTCTCAAGATGTTCAAATCTTGTTCAACCATGGTCATAAGAATTATAATAAAAAGCGCGGTTGATGAACAATAACTTTTTTATAATAATGCAACTACGCGAAATTCACAGCATGAGAGCTGCCAGAGTTATATGTAATGTATGTATTGTGGTACATTACCAAATGCTCCTGAAAGTTCTCAAACTAACCAAATACCCTCGCAAATCATTTCCGGATGATCAGAGTCTGAGACTCAGGTGTGAATACTCTTCTACAAAAAACTACTTTTTTTCCGTTCCTAAATCGTGTGAACAGGGCCGGGCCCCTACTGCTCAATTATTCCTAAAGACTTTGTTTTCTTTGAAGAATGTTGAGATATGAAAGAAAGTTTGAGAAAGTTATACAAAGGTTTTGTATATGAAGACTGACTTTGAAAGTTTTTTCTCTTTTTTCTCCAAATTTTTAACGTTGTATTATTTTAACTTAAATCACATATTTTATTTCTGAGTTTTGGAATAATGATTGTTGATTTCCAGCTCTTCTACATCACAAACAGTATTTATAACTGATTTGGAAAAAAAAACTCTACAAAAAACAAACAACCTTTCATCAATCTGCAAATGCTTAGTTACACAGTTTAAAAACAGCAACGCCTGGATAAGGTGACATCACCGAACGGGATCGAAACCAGCCATCTCTTTTCATTCCGGGAGCAAGCGCGTTACCATTACACAACGATGACATAATGTTATTCCGTGCGATAGTGCTATGTACATACATATGAAAGGCTCAATTGCCTTGCTCTCTTAGTTACGCATGTTCATGAAGTGAAAGCGTTGTGAATGGAGCATAACTACAGACTGCACAATTAGGACAGAATAAAGATGGGAGATGGATGATAAATCTTCAAATGCTCATTTACACAGTTTAAAGATGGATGATAAATCTTCAAATGCTCAGTTACACAGTTTTCATTCCCTTTTCTTTGCTCACACTGAGCAGTCGGTGATCTACCACGTCTCATATTGACTCGTTTGCTTCCGAAAATGCCTGGCAAGCGCACCCCCCTTTCACCTCCCCAGTGCACGCGTTGCTCAGAATAAGAGAAGAAATTTGAAGATATGATGAACAAAATCTCAAGACTGGAGACAATCGTCGAAGACCTCGTCTCTCGTCTTTCAACTCTTCATACTTCTCCCCCCTTCTCGACTCCTCAGCCCCAGACCGTCACAATCCCTTCCCTTCTCTCCGTCCCACCTCATATGCTCGCCTACCAAGCTGCCGTGCGTGCAATCACTGTCGACAAGAACCTCATCGAAGAGAAAGCACAGAACCTAGTTTGTGTTGGACTTCCTGAGCAGCCCAGTGACGAAGCCACGGACAGTTCGGACCAATCCTTTCTCAAGGCCCTTTCCCTCGACCTCGGCTACCCAGAACTTGCAAGTGCAAGGTTCAAACGATTCGGCGACCCCGTGAAGAAGCGTCGAGTTCTCAAAATCTTCCTCCAGTCACCAACATTGAGAACTGAACTACTGAGGAAAATTCGAAGTCGTCGCCCGTCTTGCCTTTCTCCGCATCCACATTGCTACATAAGAGAAGACTTGACTCGCGACGGACTTGAATTGGAACGAGAAGGGAAGAAAGTGGCGCGAGAGCGGAACGGCATCCCCGGAGGACAAAAGTGGAAGGTCATCGGAACTTCCTTGATTCCTATTCGGCACTACTCCCAGACGACTTGGCAGCAAGAAACGGCGACTCCGAGGATCACGGATCCGCAGATGGTGACTCCGATGGCGACTCCTCGAGCTCCAGAGAGGAACAACGCTCCAGAGAGGAACAACGTGACGCAGAGAAGATAGGTCAGTGGCGGTGTCCCTATCATTAGTCATGACCTCACCAATATCAAGTGCTTTTCAATAAATGCTCGTTCAATTCGAAATAAGTTGAACAACCTTTCTCACTTGCTCGCTTCAAATATTTATGATATGATAGCTATAAGTGAGACTTGGTTGAGTGACCAAGAAAGTGACTCGTTAATAACCGGTATGTCTAATTATATGTTGTTCCGTTGCGATAGAAACAGTGCCTCTAAAGGTGGTGGAACAGCATTTTTGATTTCGCCTCGAGTTCCCTGTTCCCTTGTTTCTACTTTTTCAGAAGATGGTATTGAATGCGTTTCTATTAATGTTCTTCAAAGTTCATCTAGATCAGGAAAGTTAAGATGTAATTGTGTCTATCGATCTCCTTGTTCTCCCACTGCTTCTTTAGAAAAGTTTTTGAACTACTTTGAATGTGAGCTGAATAATCCAAATGCTTCTGATAAGATCCCTGTAATGATTACTGGTGACTTCAATTTTCCGTATATCGACTGGTGTAAGCAAATATCCAACAGAAACGGTCAACATGAAATGTTTCTTGAATATATGAATGATAATTTTTTCACCTAATATGTATGTTCTCCAACTAGGAATGATAATATTCTCGATTTAGTATTTCCCAATGTGAATATTGTGTCTGACTGTAATGTAATCGGTCGATTCAATAATAGTGACCATCACGGGGTTTCATTTACTTTATCATTATCTGCAACTATTTCAAAATCTTTTCAATCTATTAAGCAAATTGGCCTGCTATTGAGTATGAAATAGCTATGCAAGATTGGACTCAAATATTTGGCTTCTTAGATGTCGAATCAGCTAATAACTATCTTGTCTCTTTCATTAACTCTCTAATTGATAAGTTCGTCCCAACTGTAGATCCTAGAGACGATTTATCCCGCTATCCTTCAAATCAACGTAAGATGTTCGTTAAATTACAACGAATTTCTCGAAATGCCCCGTATTCGGATTACTGTATTAGAAAAACTTCCGAGTTTGATCAAAAGCTGAAAGAATTCGAAATTAAAAGAGAATCTCAACTGATATTACGAGGTAATCAGAAATCATTTTTCGCGGCTTGTAGGAGCCGTTTGAGTGCAGCCAATAATGCTATTCCCGCTTTGATCGATAGTGATTTAAATGAAAAATTTTCCCCATCAGAGAAAGCTGATGAGTTCTCTCGCTAATTCTCGTCCGTATTTTCTGTACCTCTTCAATGTCCATTACCTGAAATTAAATTACCAATCGTTACTGAGCCGTTCAATTTCGATTATATAACCGAAGATATGGTAATACGAGCATTATCTTCTCTTGAATCTAAGTGTAACACGTCCCCTGATTCTATTCCTAATATTGTATTGAAGAAATTTCGCTTTGCCCTGATTAAACCATTATGTATCCTATTTAATAATAGCCTTCTTACTGGCTCTGTTCCCCTACTATGGAAGAGATCTACAGTAAAACCAGTACACAAGAGCAATTCCCGGAATCTAGTTACCAATTACAGACCTATTTCTCTATGCTGTTCCTTATCAAAAGTTATGGAGAAAATTATTGTTAAGGAAGTATCTTGCTATTTAGAAAAAGAGAACTTTTTATCGCCCTACCAGGCTGGTTTTAGAGCTAGGAGGTCTACTGTGACCTCTTTAGTTGAATCTCATTCGTTCATTGTTGACTCGTTATCCCAAAGCACCCCTATCGATATAATATTCCTTGATATCAGTAAAGCATTTGATTCTGTTGATCATAGAATACTTCTAAATAGGATAGCATATTTTGGTATCTTTTCTCCAATCGTTAAATGGTTAACTTATTATCTTGTTGGCCGCTCACAAACAGTTATGATCGATAATAGTCTATCTGACTCAATTCCCGTAATATCAGGTATACCTCAAGGATCATCTTTAGGCCCGTTGTTATTCTTGTTGTACATCGACTCTGTTAAAGAAGCTATCCCCGATTCTATCAAATTTTGCTTATTCGCCGATGATATAAAAATAATGGGACGCGCTACCTCTTGTAATTATATCCAACTAGCTTTGAATCGTATAACCGATTGGTGCCTAGAGTGGAATTTGTCCCTATCCATATCTAAGTGTAATATACTTCATCTCGGATCATCCAATTCTCGCAGCGTCTATTACATGAACAGTCAACCTCTAGTAGTTGGTAGAGTTGCCAAAGATCTTGGTGTAATCATATGTGATCGTTTCTCTTATCGTAATCATGTTGAAGACAAATGTAAAAAAGGCTCTGCTCTTGTTAACATGATGTTAAAAGCCTTCAAGTCACCATGTCCGCCTCTTTTAACTTCAGCTTTTAAAATTTATGTCAGACCTGTTCTTGAATACGCTAGTGAGTTATGGAATCCCTCATCCCCCGGCTTAGTAAAATCTATTGAAAAAGTTCAGCGGTCGTTTACGAGAAGAATCCTAGCAAGATCTGGCCATTCCAGACTTCCCTATCCACAAAGAATCTCCATGTTAGGCCTAGAAACTCTTGAACATCGTCGTGCTATATCTGACCTTTTATTTATTCATAAATGTGTCCACAAAAAATGTGAACTTGAAACTTTGAACTTGTTTCAATTGTCTGCAGTACAGAGATTTTCTCGCCATTCTCATGAGCTCAGGCTAAAAAAACCTCATAATATTAGCAAATGTTCTATTTCTACATGTGTTTCTCGCCAGCTATCAGTATGGAATTCATTACCTTTTGAGATCGTCAGTACACCTAATACTGCTAGTTTCAAAAAACAATTATTATCTCTGCCTACTGAAAAGATATTACCTAAACCTTTCGTTCATGACTAATATAATTGTCGATTTTAAGTATATCACCCTCCCCCCCTTTTTTTCATCTATACCGCAACCCCTAAACACCGCCACTTAGAAGAAAGTCCATGCATTTAACTTTGTTTTTATTTGGGTTTTCATGATATCTCATGTGCTTGGAATAAAGAAATTAAATAAATGAAAGGCAGTGAAGCCTAGTTAAGAATTGGGCATTCTCGAGTTATGCTCTTTTTATAACAATTTCGCCTCATGAGCATGTGTGACTAGGCAATCGAGCCTTTCATATATGGCACTATCGCCTGGGATGGCAATGTGTCACTGTTGTGTAATAGTAACGCGCTTGCTCCTGGATTAAGAAGAGTTGGCTGGTTTCGATCCCGCCCAGTGAAAACACCTTTTTACCATGCGATGGTATCAATTTTCAATCTCCGAGAGTATAAAGGTGAAATTCAAGAATTGTGCAAGATTATTGAAAATCGAATCGGTATGGTATCAAAACCTTTTTTCTGCACAACATAATGTTTTCTACAAAAAAATAAGTGGTTGATTAACGCAAGAAATTATATTTCAAAAATTTTCACAACATGAATACAACTAAGCTGCAAACGCAACAACAGCTAAAAGGAACAAGAAGCCTTTGAGTATTTTGTGGGAAAGTTATTTCTAAGACCATCATACTGGAGAGAGATAGAGAGAGAGAGAGATAGAGAGAGAGAGAGAGAGAGAGAGAGAGAGAGAGAGAGAGAGAGAGAGAGAGAGAGAGAGAGAGAGAGTAGTATAAATACGCCCACTCTAGAGGCCTAGACGAGAGAGGGGAGACCGGGTCCGAATTCGGTCCGTGACCGATAGCTCACGTACCTATTCTGTCTGAATAACTCGTAATGTTATTATAATCATTGGTTTAATCCTGTCGTGATGTGATTATGTGTTCCAACGTAATTATCACCTCAGCTGCTTTGAGTGAGTGTCCGCGGGTTTTGTATGGTGTTCCCTGTCTTGCGATCCCAAACATAAACATAGGATTGACAAGTTTATTTGGCTTTATGCTTGCTTGGATTGACAACATTATAAGATGGATAGTGTGAACGATTACATTACGATTACATTATAGAGCATCTGGAGAGATAGTCACGGTAGTACCAATAATCACATTACAAAGTGGCCGAGCGAGTTAATTAGTATTAATATTTTACATCACGAACACAGAGAACAAAGGGCGGTTGTGAGCAACGGATCTCCGACTGAAGTCGGGCCCGGTCTCTCTTCTCTCCTCGGAACTAAAGAATGGGCGTATTTATACTACACGCTCTCTCTCTTTCTTTCTCTCTTTCTTTCTTTCTTTCTTTCTTTCTTTCTTTCTTTCTTTCTTTCTTTCTTTCTTTCTTTCTTTCTTTCTTTCTTTCTTTCTTTCTTTCTTTCTTTCTTTCTCTCTCTCTCTCTCTCTCTCTCTCTCTCTCTCTCTCTCTCTCTCTCTCTCTCTCTCTCTCTCTCTCTCTCTCTCTCTCTCTCTCTCTCTCTCTCTCTCTCTCTCTCTCTCTAGTCAGAAGGATCATAGAAAAGAGGCGGTGCCTTACAAATAACATTCAGACATTCACACCTCCTATCTTTACCCCAGGTCCGTCCTCGAACCGAAACGAAAAAATAAAATATTAAAAAAACGGTGGGTTATGTTCCTGGTGATGTTGCAATGAGTTCAAATACAATGCGCGAAGTTATGAGTTACACATTCATGGATAAAATTACAACTCAGGATACCATACAAGTGCTTACACCTAGAATGCATAAAATGTTTATCTTTAGTGGTCATAATGGTAATTTCTACTCTACTTATTCAAGCACGGAGTGTCCTTATGGCAGGTTTCTTGTTTAGGTCTTTCTGAAGGCAAAATAGTCGGAGTTGTTCTTGACGGTGTCTCATCGGGATCAATCTTGGAGGGGTTTCATTGGACTCGGGCTTGGCTGGGCTTCTCTTAGTCGGACGTGGCAGGGGCTCATCTTAGTCGTGCGTGGCAGAGGCTCATCGTTGTCGTAGGGGCCCATCGTAGTCATGTGTTACAGGGGCTCATCGGGCATGGCATTGGCACACAAGCACTGTACAACTCTTTCATTCCTCTTTCTCCCTTTATCAAGATTTGATTGGTCATTTATTATTCAGCAGGTCTGGACGGTCGGGTGAACCGAAATCTTAATGCGTCTCTTCACAGACTTCTCGCCTTTTTTCGCTCTCACCGCAATATCTGTACACGACTGGACGCACTTACTCTGAGTTCATTAGGGTGCCGGCATCCTTTTACCTACTTTTTCTCTCTTGAAGTCTGTGCTCTCGGTTATAATGAGTCAGTTCGTCGCATCCCGGAAGTTTTTAATATCCTCACCGTCGATCAGTTACTTGTACGGCGCTTTGCTGCCCGACGAAGAGCCTAGCAGTGCTTTTGAGGGCTCGAATGAACCTCCTACTTTTGTCCATAACATGATTCGCCCTAAGTGCCTTATCCCGGTAGTGGACTCCTAGTTCTTCAATGATATGCAGTGTCGTGTGCTGATTAGGTTGCGGTTGGTCACTTTCTTCGAACAAGATTTTAAACGGGTGCTCTTTATAGCGTGGCTTCTTGTCATTCAGGCATAATTCCGCCAGTAGGAGAGTACTCCTAACGGACTCCATGTCTGTGGGCTGCTTGTTCACGTGATCG
Source organism: Allodiplogaster pararmata (assembly GCA_964056735.1). Taxonomy (NCBI): domain Eukaryota; kingdom Metazoa; phylum Nematoda; class Chromadorea; order Rhabditida; family Diplogasteridae; genus Allodiplogaster; species Allodiplogaster pararmata. Next base: position 43,233,079 of record OZ057408.1, on the reverse strand, counting down.
GGCGTCTATTTTGATTTTGGCTCATCCGCTATTGTCTCATCGGGTGGGGGAGTGGCTTCGGCTGTTTGTTCTTCTGGCGTATCTGAATCGGGCACGGCTGGCACAGCGGCATCGGGATCGGCAGCGGCTGGCTCGGCGAACTCAGGATCGGTTTCAATACATGAACAAAATTTGGACTTACTCGAGCACAGATTGCACCCGGGAGTCTTATATACTTGTTCGCGGCGGCCTCTTAGGCTTCTCTAACTGGGGAACAACGATTACGGACGACAGCTGCCATTGCCTGCATTCGCGGCTGTCTAAAAAGATCCGGAGAATTTTGTTCTTCTCGAAATCCTCTACTCACTCGGTCAAACCTGCCTGTCCTGGGATCCTCTTAAGTGTATCTGCTGTTGGGTCACACGAATCCATTTGGCTGTCTTCGTCCGTAATCGTTGTTCCTCACTTAAATTTAAATTTAAATCTTTCTTATCACCGAAGGGTAACTTGTTGATAACTATTATATGTGTCTTGCCTTGTTGATGCGTTGTTAAGAAGAATGAGACTTCGAACGTTTCGCTTTATAAAAGCATCGTCAGCGAATGGAATCACCTAAACACAATGGTGAGCACAGCAGAAATATGAAAAAAAGAAATATTTGATTCATATTTCTGCTGTGCTCACCATTGTGTTTAGGTGATTCCATTCGCTGACGATGCTTTTATAAAGCGAAACGTTCGAAGTCTCATTCTTCTTAACAACGCATCAACAAGGCAAGACACAGATAATAGTTATCGTCTACTGGATTCTCAATCCGATGCGTTTAACTCAGCACAAATTCTTCAGTAACTTGTTGAGTTACCGCTTATACGGTGTATTAAATTGGTCAGTATGAACGGGATAAAATCTTGGCATTTGGGGATCCACTCTTCAATCCGTTTTAAGGTAATCCGGTAGGTCGACGACTGTGAGAAGGTTCAGTTCTTCTAGAATCTTTGCGAACTCTCGAAGCTCAGTGATGTGGTTCTGAGTATCTGCGATTCTGTTCCACAAACCGATAGCTCTTCTAAAATAGAAATTAGAGTGCTTATAATGGTAATATCGTCTGCGTAAGTTATTACATTGGTGTGAGCGCTATCGGAGGGGAGGTCGCGTAGATAGAGGTTGAACAACGTGGGCGAGAGGGCGCTGCCTTGTGGGACTCCGTTTCTGATCAGCCGGGAGCTCGAAAAGGTGTTGCGGAAAAGTGTGCATCCTGTGCGTCCTCTCAGATACGAAGAGAGCCATTTCTTGATGTAGTTGGGCACGCTTGTGGTCATGAAGAGGTCGATTAGCTTGGTGATGTCGATGCTGTCGAAGGCTTTGGACATGTCGATCGCCATAAGGACTGTGCGCTTCGCTGGTCTTTTCTCATTGAAACCGTCTGCGATGTTCTTTGTGAGATTCAGGAGTGCCGAAGTGGTTGAGCGGCCCGCCGTGAATCCGTGTTGGTGTTCCGCCGGTGGTATGTGGGACTCGATAGTGTTGAGGAGTAGTCGTTCAATCACTTTTGCGACGGGGGAGAGAAGAGAGATCGGGCGGTAGTTTGAGCTGTCGGTGGCTTGTTTCCCCGGCTTCAGGAGAGGGATGATATCCGAGAACTTCCATATCATAGGGATCCGGCAAGTGCGTAGTGAATCGTTGATGAGGATAGTGAGAGCGTTGATTCCTCTGGGACCTAGGTTATGTAGGAGTATTGGAGCAAGACCGTCTGGTCCAAGGGCTGTTGATTTCTTTGTTGCTCTGATGGCTGATGTGACCTCTTTTTCTGAGAAATCAGTGAAGTCGTCGATGACAAGTTGCCGTACTTTTCTCATCGTCTTTCTGTTGTCCTTGGAGGTTGTGTACGAGACTGGGCGAGTGAAAGCTTTGTTGAAACGGTTGGTGGCTTCAGTGGCGGATGTCACTGTATCTTTGTCGAAGCAGATGGCGCAGTTGGGTGGGGGTCTCCCTTTGTTGTTCAGCATCTTGATCGTCTTCCATAACTTGTGCCTGTCTCTTTTAGGGTCAAAGCTCTCCATGAATTGTCTCCAGACGTCTCGTTCGTTCTTGTCTGTGGCTCTCCTAATGTTTTGGTTGAGGTTGTATATCTCAGGGCAGAAGGGGTCGGATTCTCTCAAAGCGTCCCGTTGGGACATCCAGTCGCGGATTTCCGAAGTTAGCGCTGTTTCTCTCTTGTGTAAAAGACCGCGTGGAATTGTGCTGGCAGCTGCTGATAGCAGTATCTTCCGTAAGAAGGGCTCAGCTTGGGCGGCGGGAAGGTTCGGGAGAGGTGATTTGGCTAGCTTCTCCTCAACTAGTGAATGGAAACGGAACCAGTCTGCTTTGTTGTAGTTCGCGAATGTCACGTTTCTGTGCGTCCGTATGAAGTTGTTGCTCTCGATTTCGATGACTAGATCTGAACTTCCTGATGTGACGGTTTTCCATGAGGCTTCGGATAAGAGATCTTGGGAGCAGATGGAGATGTCGGGCGACGAGGGTCTTCCACTGGAGGGAACACGGGTAGGAGAGTCTCGGTTGAGTGTCGCGTATTCAGACTCATCGATTGCGTTTGCGATGAGGGTACCTCTGCTGTCGGAGGAGTGAGAGAACGCGTCGTGAGCGTTGAGATCGCCAAGGATAATGGAGTTGGAACGAGTGAGGAGTGGAGACGAAAGATCTGTAACCGTTGCTGCAGGAACTGGTTGGTGGTATGTAGATGTTAGTGACATCGAGGAAGGTACCGTTGATTCCTGTTACGCGAATGCTGAGTGATTCCAGATGAGTGTCCGTTGGAGAGGGGATGACACTGTAGTTGAGCGAGTGACTGATGCCGGTGATGAGGCCGCCTCCGGTGTTTGTGCCTCGATCTCTTCTAAGCAGTGTGTATCCGGGGAACGATGGTGTTTCGGAGCGATCGGTTAGCTTGGTTTCCTGTAGCAGGAATAGGTCGATCTTCAGGCGTGTGACGAGGTCAAGGATCTCCGAAGTTTTACCGCTTAGGCTGTTGCAGTTGTATTGCAGGAATCTTACGCTCTTGTTGCCTCTAGTATGAGCGTTGTTGGGAGGGACCGAGATAGAGATGTAGAAGGAGTGGTTGTAGTGGTGCAGGATGGGCACTGATAGCTGCACTAGACGTTATTCTTGACAGAGTGAAGGCCACTGCAAGACGACTTTGTGTGTACCCATTCTGAGCAGAATGAGCATTGTACGCAGTTGGTATTGGCCTTCTTCCCGCATGTCGTGCAGTTCCAGGAGGTGGTTGGCCCTGGATTGCTTTCGATGTCCCCGGCTTGAAGAAGTAGGAGTTGAGACAGACCAGCCGGGTCGGGCTGTCTCATTGTAGAAAAAATTGAGCGAGGAGACGATGGGTAGCTCCACATGGAGCTGTTCTTCGGAGCGGGCTGCATCCGGAGAAGTGAGGTGATGTCCTTTGCAGTCTGGAGACTGTCGTGCTGCACCGCGTGAAGGCGGACATCGTTGTAGCACTCTGAATACGCTCAGATGTGGTCCCTGTCATTTCCTACCCCAAAATGTTTCGTTATGTATTGTGGTAGCAGCAATTGTTAATTCTCATATCCGCTTGACGGAAACTTTCTACCACCACAAACAATGGTTAAAGATCTTGGAATCACGTTCGACTCCTCATTGTCGTTCTCTCTCCATATCAACGCCATGTGTAAGAAAGCGACGAGACGGATGAACCTGATACTGCGACCGCTCAAGACCAAGTCCATCCCCGTTCTGCTGCGTGTTTGGAATACGTACATCTTACCTCTACTTGAGAACGGAAGTGAAGTGTGGACTCCTATGTCTATTGGCCTCGTGAATGAAATAGAGAGGGTACAACGATCTTCGCATTCTCTTTAGAAATGGCATTGTTGATCTCAGCTACTGCGAACGTCTAGCCACGACATTAAACTCTAAACGATGAGATCATCGGCTCGATGACCTCATACAATTCAAATTAGGCGAAAATTTTGAAAGATGACGCCACCTTGATTTTCTTTTTTTTTTGGAAATAAAAGGTCCTGCATGGAATTCCATTCTTAGAACTTACGCGCTTAATTCATTTTTAATCTAGTTAGTAGAGCAAAATTACAAACCAGTCAAGTTTTATTGCATTTTTCTTACGGGCATACCCAGTGACAGAGTCAATGTCTGCGCTCTGCTCTTTTCTTATTACACGGACTCGATACTACATGTTCAACCAAAAAAGTGAAATGTTTTTTTTAAGTACGGAAACAAACTAGATTGCGATTAGTTAGTACTTTAAGATTCATTTGGAGAGAAAGACGGCATTTGAAATGTCATCTTCTCGTACTTCAAGATGTTTTTTTTATTTTTGAGAGATTAATGTCGCGGCAGATCTATTGAATCTTTCATCTCTAGAGCATCGGAGAGCCGTGGCCGATCTATGCCTTATTCTTTAACTTTAACGTTAACTTCAACTTTTTATTACGTGACAATCATATATCACATGGGCGTGATCGATTTTTTAGAGTGAAGACAGAAGTAAGGAGCAGAGGACAGGGGAGTTGGTCGAAATATCTTCTTTGTAGTCATTCCTAGATGTCAAGAGACAAATTCATGAGATTTTTTGAGTTTTTCTCTCAGGTATTGTAGTGACTATTGGGAGAAGGGTTGAAGTCTAGAGACACGAGGGAAGAAGCGACCACGTCGCAGCGAGTGAAGGGGAAGAGTGATGAGTAAAGGGGAGAAGGGTTGAAGTCTAGAGACACGAGGGAAGAAGCGACCATGTCGCTGGGAGGGAAGGGAAGAGTTTATAAATGTTTCATAAATGTTTGCACGGAAATGCTTAATTGGACACAACTTATCTTTACAAGTTGCAGCCTTCCCCGTACAGTCGTAGAATATCTCACTCTTTAAGAATTTTATTGCCGATCAAGCTTAGGGATTCTAGAAACACATTTGTGTCACGCTTAATTGATGTCTGGAATAGCTTGCCTAACGAAATCGTTACATTGAAATCATCTCAAGCTCTTAAGGCCTCTATCTCATATCTTTCTAGAGATGAAATCGTGCCTCGTTCTTCAATCCGAAGTTATATTTGATTTTTTTTTCATTGTTTGTTCTCCTTTATAACTTTGCGACGGTTCATTTTTACCTACTACTCTTCTCAGTGTGAACTTATATATATATTTTATCGACATTTTGCAATGCAAAGTTATGGTGAGAGACATTGTAAATAATATTCAAGTGTGGCGAGAAGTAAGGCAAATATCTAAAGTAAGGCAAATATCTAAAAGTAATGCAAATATCTAAAGTAAGGCAAATATCTAAAGTAAGGCAAATATCTAAAAGTAAGGCAAATATCTAAAGTAATGCAAATATCTAAAGTAAGGCAAGTATCTAAAAGTAAGGCAAATATCTAAATGCTACTAGTTATTCTCCAGGTCACATATCACATTCTCGTTACGGAGACGATTTATAAACTGCTCTACTGTTCTTGAATTCAGTATTTCACTCGATTTTACGTAAAACATTCTTTAAACACGTAAACCGAAACAATTGAATCTAGACGTCGAAGAAGTATATTCAATAGCAATACCATTCATATTAGTGCGGGTAGAGGAGGTGCTCTTGAAAATGCGTGATTTTTCAATAATAGACTTGTCATTGAAGATCTTCCAACCCATTTTAAGGTCGGCAATCACCCTTCTTTCGGCTAAAGTACTTAGGCCGATTAGATTCAGACGATCTCTGTAACATGGAAGGCTGAGAGGATAATCAGGCTGTGGGAAACATCGATAAAAGAGTATTCTAGAGAAAGATCTCAAAACCTTTTCTAGGAGATCAGAATCCTTCCGGTATATTGGATTCCATAGACAAGAGGCAAATTCTAGATGAGGTAGAACATATGTATTGAAACACTTAACAAGTACTTGGGAATCATTGATGCTTATAGAGCGGAGCATAGCATACATCGCTTTAGTAGCCTTCATAGTTCGTTCAAGAATCGCGTCATGTCTGCGAAGAGATGGTACTATTTGGACTCCAAGGTCTCTCACTTGAGTAGATACTTTTAAAACACAGTTATTTAGGTGATAATTGAAAGGAGGAGAAGTTTTGCCTAAGCGTAGATGATAGGTCTTGTTCGAAGATAAAGAAAGATAGTTGGCTACGCACCAATTATACACATTATCTAGACAATTCTGCATTTCGATAGTTCGTTCAGTTATATTGTGAGCACTGTGAGATACATATAACTTAATGTCATCAGCGTATGCTTGATAGCGTATATTCGGATAAGGGCTAAGCACATAATTCAATTCGCTAATGTATAGAGAAAACAGAAGTGGTCCTAATACGGAACCCTGTGGCACGCCAGATGTCACAGGTTGAGGAGCAGATATTGTCTTGCCCATTCGTACAGAAAAAATTCGACCGTCAAGAAAAGATTCTAGCCAAGACATCAAAGATAGGGACAAACCGAAACGTGCAAGTTTTGTCAATAACTTAGGTATACTTATCGTATCGAAAGCTTTGGTAAAGTCTAGATAAATCACATCGATAGATAAGCCTTTACTGATATCTTGTGTCCAGTCGTCTTCACAGACTAAAAGATTAGTAACAACAGAAGCACGGGAGCGAAAACCATGTTGATTTTGAGGTAACAATTCGAATTTCGCTAAATGTTCATCGATGATAGCTCTTATCAAACGTTCCATGACTTTAGAAGCAGGGGAGAGAATGGATATTGGTCTATACGAGGACGGTAGGGAAGAGTCTTTCGCTGACTTAGGGATAGCAGTAATCAGAGAATGTTTCCATACGGAAGGTGTCTTACCAAGCCATTAAGAGAAATTGAAAATGTGAGTGAGCGGAAGAGCGAGTGATTTGGCACACTTTTTGAAAACTATTTGAGGAATTCCATCCGCACCGACGCTACCAGTAGGTTTGAGCTTGGAGAGAACTCGGTAAACATTACATGGCAAGAACAAATGATCATCTGGTTGGGGAGGAATAGAATCACCGTAGATTGGAGGAGGAAAGCCATCGTCTTTAGTGAAAGAAGATGCAAACTCGGAAGCTAATAAATCATATTTCGAGAGAGAATCAACAACAATACAACCAGTAGCAGTTTTCAAACAGCGTGGGGGAGCTGATTTAGGTTTAGTGAGGGAAGCAATATGGCGATAGAGGTCAGCTGCTCTCTTCAGTTTTTTCCTCTCACAATACTTATTCCATTTCTTAACTTGTTTGAGAAGGTCTGAACTAGCTTTCATATAAATAGTGCGAATGAAGGGTATTGTAATATTAAGAAAAAGTGAATTTCTGTATTTGATGAGTCTATGTATATAGGAAGGATAAGAGGCAAATGGAGAACGAGGGAGTCGTCTCGGAACATGTAATTCTATCGCATCATGCACTATTTTACAGAAACGATTATACAAATCATCAATATCATGAAAATAGTCAAAACTATTCTCCCATTCTATACTTGAAAAATATTCATTCAGTGCTTCAAAATCAGCTCTAGCGAAATCAAGAATAACATCGCTTTCAGGAAGTGCAAAGGAAAATTGCAAGGTGAACTGAATTCCAGAATGATCACACGAATGAAACGGTGGAATGATGCAAGGGCTAGATACAATATTCTTCTCAGTTGTCAAAAGCCAGTCTATACATTTGGTATGGCGAGTCGGATCATTAAGCATAAGATTATAGCCAGCAGTGTCTACGAAAGACCGTAAAATCGTATCAGAAACAGTTGACGGATTAGTTAAAAAGTCGCTGTTGAAGTCTCCTACTACGATAGCTGGGAAGTTACAAGATGCTGTTAAGTCTACTAACAAATCGCATAATGTAGTAGTTAGTTCAGCATTGTAATTTGGAGGACGGTAGCAAACTATTATACGACAGAATGAGTTTGCTAAGAACAAATCAACCGCAACAACTTCACATGTATCACAAAATGATTGTCTAGCGAAAGTTAAATGATCCCGCATTATGAGAGCCACACCTCCTCCTCTAGAGTCTCTATCATTTCTAATAACTTTGTAAGGAAGAAGACCGGTAATTTCTGAATCAGCTACTCTAGAGTTAAGGCAAGTTTCACTAAGAGCTACTACATCTGGTTGCTCTATTTCAAGAAAGGAACGGAACAATGAAAGTTTATTTTTAATTGAACGAATATTGAAATAGAAAGCTTTCAGACCGGTACATGATCTCAGTTTGACGTCTTCGGCGTAGGATTTGTCTGGCTTCGAATGAGGGCGCTGCTTGTTCGTGTCGACTTCGGAGCTCGTACTGTTATGTTCTGACTGCTTCGAGCATTTGGAAAGGCGGAGTAGCGCGGCTGTGCTGGAGATCGTCGCTTTTGGTCTGCTTCATTCCGGGGCATCAATTCACCATCGAAGATGACGTAGTCTTTTCCTTCCGATAATAACTTACGTTTCTCTTGTCTTAGCAAGTACTCTCTCTCTCTTTGCTCTTTAGTAAGACTGGGTCGGACATTGATTCCTTGGAATTGATTATTCTTGCGTAGTAAGGCACACTTTGAAAGAAACAGTCTTTGATGTCCTTTGGTGGGGAAGATTACTTTGAGAAGTCTAGACGAACTCGTTCCTGGCGTATTCGGCGGCTTTCCCATTCTGAAGTGAGAGATTCCACCGACGGCGATACCAGATGCGTCTAGAAGACTGGTAATGAGTTGAGAATCGTGCTGAGTCTGTGCGGAAGGACGAGCATCGGTGTTTTCAGGAGCCCTCTCGATGACGACGGAGCGAAGCCTTTTCTCCTCATCCATCTCCTTTCGGATGGTCTCTTGGCTGACGGAGCTTGTGTAGAACTTGTCGAAAAGAGCGTTGCAGGTTCTCAGGAGAAGTACGACGTGGAGTGGAAGAGAAGGTGTCTTCTCTTCCGCGTCAAGAAAGTCTTTCAGAGATTTTTGTAGGAGAGCTGCGTCTTCATTTGCTGTCGAGGCCGACATAATTGCGAATAGGCAGTAGAAATGGAAATGAATTGGAGCAAGTAGAAAGGTCACCGCTCGATATTGAGAACAGAGTGGTGAGTGAACTTGCCACCTTCTTTTTTATTATTTTTATTACTACCTTTCTCGAAGCTCAAACTCCCGGTGCTTGCTTGTATGTATTACCTAAATTCATTCATTCTTTATTCCTTGCATATATTTGCATATAGTACATTGGATGGTTTTCACTTATGTGATTTCAGGAATCAAAAAAGAGAAAAAAATAGGTAAGTAGCGAAGTTATAGGCGATGTATTTTGGATTTTGACACAATAATTTCTTGAGGAAGTAGTAATAGGGCACTTTTGAAATGCAAAGAAGAAGATAACGAAACAATGTGAGATGGTAATGAATTCCATATATTGATGGACCGGGAAACACATGTACTATGAGAATGAGGAAGTTTGAAAGGTAGAATGATTCTTAGTGAGTGAGAAATGCGATGTGAGTAAGGAGAAGGGGAAATCTTAAGTAAGTAAGAATGATCGAGAAATATGTTACCATGAATCATCTTGTGTACAAAACAAAGGTCGATAATTTGACGGCGATATTCAAGAGTTGAAATAGACAGCGTATTCAAACGGGAGAGGTAGTCAGTAACCGGGAGACCAGCATGGGCGAAAATACGTCTAGTAAAAGTTCTCTGAACTCGTTCGAGATTGTTTATATGACCAGTGGCTACTGGGGACCAGATTTCGCTACCATATTCAAGAAGAGGTAGAATATAAGTTTTATAGGCATGTACGAGTACTGGGATAGAAGAGGTTTTGAACGAACGAAGAATAACATTAATAGCTCTAGTGGCTTTCAGTACAGTAGAATCTATATGACAAGAAAATGAAAGAGAACAATCAAATACAATACCAAGATCTTTTATAGTGCCAACAGAAGGAAGAGGAGAATTGCTTATATAGAATGATTTGAGAGAATTGCTGGGACCACAATGCATTATGGCACATTTTGGAACAGAGACTTTGAGAGACCAGGATTGGCCGAAGTCGTGTACAATATCAATGGCAGTTTGAAGAAGAATAGGAGAGTCAGAAAACAACTTGACATCGTCAGCATATAAAAAACAGTGAACATTAGGAGGAAGATAGTCAACGAGGTCATTTATAAAAACAGAAAAGAAAAGAGGGCCTAAACAACTGCCTTGTGGAACACCTACACCTGTTCGTTTGGGATCAGACAAACAATCATCTACCTGGACACGAAATGACCTGTTGGATAAAAACGATTCAATGACAGCGAGAAGGTTAGAGCTGACACCACAACACTCGAGTTTGTACAAAAGAAACCTATGATCAACCGTATCGAACGCTTTCGAAAAGTCAATTAGACAGATATGGAAAGGTGTTTTTTTGGAAAGAAAAGAAAGATATAGTGAGTAGGAGTGAACGAGTGATGAGATAGTGGATCTTTTTCGTCTAAAACCAGCTTGATTGGAACGGAGAATTGACATCACTTATGTGACAGTGATCCACTTTGCACACCATTTTGGTAACACTAGTATGCAATTTGGAATAAAGATTGATAGATTGATAGATTGAATCCAACATTCAATATTCATTTTATTGGTACGATTAGGGGTGGCGAGTCCCTTGATCTTCTCAGTATTCTTCACTCTCTCAAGCGGTGGCAAGTCCCTTCATCGATAAATCATAGTAATGAGAAGTGAATGTTATTTGGTAAATGAGTTCGGCATCTGTGGGGTTGCTAGTCCCATTTACATTCGAAAGGGGCATCATTCATCCAAAAAATAAAAAAACAGTATTCAAAGAAATGCTCATTATTCAAAGAAATGCAACATTTGCTCACCAACCTCCTACTTAATTCATCTACGGCTCAAAGGGTATGCTGTTATAAAGATGAAATTTGAAAAGTCTCTTTCAGTCTCTTTTTCAATTGCTGAGAGCTCGAGCTTCTCAGGTATTCAAGTGGTAATTTATTCAACCACCTGGAGGCTCTCAAAGCAAACGCATTATATCTAACGTTGTTCTTCGTTCTCTCAATCTGTAAACCAAAGGCTCGATTCCTGCCTCGGTTTGGTCTGAAGCTGAAAAAATTCGATTTCGAAAGACGTACTTCGCTATGGAGAATTTTGTAGGCTAACACTATGTCATAGCGAGTTCTACGGTCAAACAACATTTCGAGTCCTAGTGTCTCGAGTCGATGTTGATAAGAATGCAAAGAAACGGGATAGTCTTTTGAAGGAAAACATCTGTAGAAAACTATCCTTGGTAATGTTTCTTGAACCTTTTTGTGTGAGGTGGATGCTCCTGTGACCGATTTTTAATAGTGTGTTAAATCGAGAGACTTTTTCTCTGACCGCAGAGAATCACTCCAGCTGATCTTTATCTCTCTCTCTTTCTCTATATATCTTTCTTTCTCTCTATTTTTTCTCTCTCTCTCTCTATTTATCTTTCTTTCTCTCTCTTTTTTCTCTCTCTCTCTCTTTCTCTCTCTTTTTTCTCTCTCTCTCTCTTTCTCTCTCTCTATCTTCTCTCTCTTTCCCTCTCTCTTCTCTCTCTTCCTCTCTCTTTCTTTCTTTCTCTCTTTTATCTCTCTCTTTCTTTCTCTTTCTTCCTCTCTCTCTCTCTCTCTCTCTCTCTCTCTCTCTCTCTCTCTCTCTCTCTCTCTCTCTCTCTCTCTCTCTCTCTATACTCTGTGAGATTTTTTTTTCTGAATCTCTTAAAAAACATACTCATCCACGATGCTTTTATCTGCGTCTCTTAATATTACATGCTATTTTCTTTTACGCTCTCTAGCGTTTTTCTCTTACAGTGTAGTCTTTCTCAGAAAGACACACTTTTTATACACACTCTCTCTGATGTGTATCTTTGAACCTTTTATTAGACAATTTTTATGTGTTTCCAATAATCACTGTTTTCAAACACGCATAATCTATGGATACGATCTTGGAAGGAAGCCATCTCCTTTTCTCGCAACTTGCACTCTTTGCGGTAAAGAATACCATGTCAAAGACGTAACGAATCTAGAACCAAACGAATCTGAATTATAACACGTTCTAGAGATATTCAACTTGCAATACTTCGACCGGATAGACTGATCCATTTCTCCCTCGGAAACAGGGGCCATCATGTCTAGTTATTCTCACGTCGTATTGTGCCAGAAAATAATCCTGCAATACAAACATTTTAAAATTTGGCAAAAAAAAGGACTTGAAACACAAAAGAGAAATTTAAAAAAACTAACAACGAGCGGGACTCGAACTGAGAATTTTGTAGGCTAACACTATGTCATAGGGAGTTCTACGGTCAAACAACATTTTGAGTCCTAGTGTCTCGAGTCGATGTTGATAAGAATGCAAAGAAACGGGATAGTCTTTTGAAGGAAAACATCTGTAGAAAACTATCCTTGGTAATGTTTCTTGAACCTTTTTGTGTGAGGTGGATGCTCCTGTGACCGATTTTTAATAGTGTGTTAAATCGAGAGACTTTTTCTCTGACCGCAGAGAATCACTCCAGCTGATCTTTATCTCTCTCTCTTTCTCTATATATCTTTCTTTCTCTCTATTTTTTCTCTCTCTCTCTATTTATCTTTCTTTCTCTCTCTTTTTTCTCTCTCTCTCTCTTTCTCTCTCTTTTTTCTCTCTCTCTTTCTCTCTCTCTATCTTCTCTCTCTTTCCCTCTCTCTTCTCTCTCTTCCTCTCTCTTTCTTTCTTTCTCTCTTTTATCTCTCTCTTTCTTTCTCTTTCGTCCTCTCTTTCTCTCTCTCTCTCTCTCTCTCTCTCTCTCTCTCTCTCTCTCTCTCTCTCTCTCTCTCTCTCTCTCTACTCTGGGAGATATTTTTTTTCTGAATCTCTTAAAAAACATACTCATCCACGATGCTTTTATCTGCGTCTCTCAATATTACATGCTATTTTCTTTTACGCTCTCTAGCGTTTTTCTCTTACAGTGTAGTCTTTTTCAGAAAGACACACTTTTTATACACTCTCTCCGATGTGTATTTTTGAATCTTTTATTAGACAATTTTTATCACGTGTTTCCAATAATAACTGTTTTCATACACGCATAATCTATGGATACGATCTTGGAAGGAAGCCATCTCCTACTCTCGCAACTTGCACTCTTTGCGGTAAAGAATACGTCACGTATTCTTCCGCCTTTGTAGAACAAAGAACACAAAGATTAGCAACAACATTTTATCATCTCAAAGACAAAACGAAACAAACAGAAAATGAACTAAATAGCTTAGTATTTAATTACTTAGAGAAAAAACAAATCGAGTAAAATTAAATCTAGTTTCAACAGTTAACCATGTCAACGACGAAACGAATCTAGAACCAAATGAATCTGAATCTTTACGACTTTTATTTTCTTGTCGTTGACATGTAGTTTTCTCGGGTTTTTTTCTGTGTCAAAGTGGTTTCTCAGACATGACTTTAATCAAAATACTTCACACGATTTATATGTATATAACAAAGAAAAAACAAAAGTCGTCGGGACTCCTCGGAGAGGTTAGATGATGGGCTGGGGTTTTGGTGAGGGCCGGACGTCCAGTATATTGGATGCTACACAGGCAGGAGGAGGGGCGAGATGGCTGGTATCCGGGTGGTAGTCTCTGGGAGCCCCTCTACTACACATTTCTTTCTTCCTTATATAGCTGTTTTTAAAACACCGCCTCTACAATTGCCTGCGATATAAATCAAACAAAGGAGCTGTTGCTAAAACACTGTATCTACAATTCTCGCAACTTCAAAATCTTCAACACACCCATCACGCCTACTTTTCAATCAACTTTTGGCGGCTATAGCTAGCCTCTCGTCTTTGTATCTAGATTCCCCTTTCCTTAGAACTCATAGTTATTATTGTTGTTGTATTATCTAATTAGTACTGTAACAGAATTATAACACGTTCTAGAGATATTCAACTTGCAATACTTCGACCGGATAGACTGCTCCATTTCTCCCTCGGAAACAGGGGCCATTCTGTCTAGTTATTCTCACGTCGTATTGTGCCAGGAAATAATCCTGCAATACAAACATTTTAAAAATTGGTAAAAAAGAACTTGAAACACAAAAGAGAAATTTAAAAAAAAACTAACAACGAGCGGGACCCGAACTGGTCTCAGACCCAGACTCTTCTTCTTTCCCTCCACCTTCAGCCTTACGGTGATGGGATGATAAACGCGAGTCCTTATGTCCAGTTGCAGATGATCCAAAAAAGTATTTTTTCCATATGTGTTGTTTTTATCCTCAGATTAACGAGGTCATCGTTAATTTCATTCATCTGGCTCAATGTGAGTTTGTCATAAATATCTACATTCATTTTGATTCTCAGATAGGTAGCGAGAGCAATGTGAGGCATCTGAAACTTATTTTAGTCACACAAGTAGGAGGAAAAGAAACACAACCTCTATTCAAATTTGAAAACAAAAGAAATGAAAATTATTTCAGAGCGGTACCTGTACTCCCATCTAGAGATCACCCCGAATGATTAGTAACCACCAAAAACTTAAAATTTCCATTTTATAGGGTAAAAAACTTACCAGAAGCGACGAGTAATTGTCGATGAGTCCTTTCCATTAAAAAATGTCCTTCTATCCCTCAAGTTCTTCACAATGATGTTGTGGTAAATTGCAGACTGCATCCGAGAATTAGTGAGAATGCAGGATTTACACAATTTGAAAGTGACAGTACAATCAATATGGGATATGACGGTAGGTTTGAAGCAAGTGTTACAAACAGCCATAGTAATGGATCTTTGCGGTCTGAATACTGAGAAATCGCTTCCAAGTTGTTGAGGCTCTCCATGAAGGTTTTTTGAGCACTCATGTGACGGAAACTCAACAATTAACGGTTAATTTAGTGAACATATAATATAAAATTTTAATAAACCTCAGTGTTTTCCTCCAGTCGTTTTCTTTTGCGTTTGAAATGCACTTCCTCGTGAGTAGAAGTATCGCTAGACTCGGACATCTTAATCTTCAGATAACTAATTAACAGGTAGAAATGCACAAATACATTATCAGATTCATCCGCGAGTAAGTGAAATGAGCCAATATTACGAATGTATCTAACACCTGTATCTCCTTCAATACGCTTTCTCGCTCGGCGTAGAGTTATGCCAGTATCCATAACAGTTACCACATCTTCGCAAGATCGAAAATGCTCAAAACTGAGCCATTAGAATATCGTCGAGCATTCAGAGATCTATGTTTTTTGCACAAATGTTTACATAACAAATGCTCTCTCGAATTTTCCTTTCTATACATTTTATCTCCCCCCAAGTATAATACAACACAAGCGCACTCTCTCAGAATTCGTCTGCCTATCGTTTACCCGGCTAGGTTGTCTACGTTTGTCTCTAGATCAATAGCAATATGGAACTCCCTTCCGGAAGATATCGTTGTAATCGGAAGTTCTTCAAGTTTCGCGACAAGGCTAAAAAAATTCCATTTGAAGTTGTGCTTCCTTGTCCGAATGTAACAGATTGACGATTATTTGTATTCACATACACATGTATGTATAGGACACAATCTTCTGATTATAAAAAACTATAGATTTCATATCATTTTTTTTCTTAGATGATCTTTGGATTAGTTGAATGCCATTCAGCACTTTTGAATGAATGAATGATTTTTTTTGTATCCCTATCCTACGCGTCCATGCTAATTGGAACTACCATTCATAGTTGTATTACAAGTTGTTTTTTGTTGCATGGAATAAATGAATTGAATTGAATTGAAAAAAAACTTGAGTTAGTAGATAAGTTAGAAATTTTCACAGGGGCCTTCTCAGAAAGGTGGGAAAGTTTGTCACTAGACATGGTGAAGTAAACGATGCACTATGATTTCTCTTCATCTATTTATACATGACTTGAGGTGATTTAAATACCATTTATATACTAAAGAGTCATTTTTGCTCAAATTGTGACGATGGAGTGATTTGAGCAAAAAGCTTAAGCTTTTATCTTTACATCTGTTATAGAGAAAATATAAACAAAAGTGTCCACATACATTGCTAAAAAGACTTTGAACACGAAAAGCAAATTGTTATACTCTAGGAAAGTTAGACAACCACGTTTCAAGGGTATTCAAACACTCATCTCCGTTTGAATCATAGTATTCAGCAATATTAAACTTATTCACAACTACAGCAACCCAATGTTTTCCTGGCAAACTAGACTTGCTGGTGTTGAAAATAAGGCAGAAAGGTCGACTCTCGGGAATATCAACAATTGCATCGGAGGGGAAATTTCCTAGATAATAGAACCTTGTAACAGGACAAAGGAGTTTGTTCAGCAAATCTCAAAACTATTTGAGTAGTTTCCACTTTGCACAAGTTCAAAATCATTATTAGCATCAGTTGGTACGACATTAAAAGCAAAGAGAGTGAAACCGTTCCTATAGTGCTTATAAGATATTGCAATGTCGCGATTTTCACTTATAGCTCCAATGTTTTCATGAAACATTGCAAAAGCTTCTGCATAACATTTTTGCTTAAAGTTGAAATTGAGAGGCTGAGCGGGGAAAGTAACTCCTCTGGCGTCTATAGAAATCTCCGAAATATTAAAGTGCTTAAAATTGAATGGATTCTTGGACGAATGACCATCAAAAGCATCCTGCTCTACACATCCTACAACAATACGTCACGGAACAATATCGGTGAAAAGCGTTGAATATAGAAAATCAGAACGTCCGCCGGGTATCGAAATTACACGTAGACGTGTTCTGTGATAAGGATATCTTGCAGGGTATGAAAGTAATGTTTTTTCTTAGGCGAGACCAGCTGAACTTATCACATCTACCGCACGCATCATGAGCTTCATGGAAACGACTTCGATGGATATTCCAGATTGTTTACTTGTTGTGAAATTTTCTGTTATAAAATCATCAGAATTACGATAGAAACGAAACTGTAGATTGAGGTGAGGAATGAGAAAACGGTCAGTGGAAAAGTGGTCAATGTGAAGAGGCGCAACTAGATCCACAACATCATTAGATAAAAGCTCAACTCTGGAGTTGTATCCACTATTCTCGGTACTTTCCAATCCTTCCTCGTCATCTTGATAATAACCACTGGCTTGAAGGAAACCTCGCTTTTGGTCTGTACTGTGGTTCAAAAGACACTCCAAGTAAGCTTTGTAAGCATAATTGCTGCAATCAAATACTTGCTGATTGTTTATCTCAAGAGTGTTGAAGAAAGTAGCACCAATGTAATTAATCAAACCGTACTTCTCCTTAATCAATTCGTTATCAACACCTGTAGGTCGTTTGACTCGGAGACGGAGAGCAATGTAGGATTTGCCAACTTGAAGGAAATGTCGTGAATCAACCAAATGGAAAAAAATATGGTCCTGAGTTGTTTATTGGAGTACTTGTAGGTATAGATAGCCATCTTGCGGATTCTAGGGCAACTTGCGTTTAAGGTATCTCAAACACACTCAATTCACTTCGAGTAGATGGAACAGATTTGGGGTCGATTATTTTACCCATTTTTTCACTTGGAGAAAATATCCTTGAGAGAGTTCAGAGACTTTTGAACCGTTCTGTGTCGCTGATGTTTCACTACTGACCTCTTTCGATTCTTGACTCTACTTTTCTTTTGACTATCCGAACTTTCCGCTTTCTTTTACCTTTGCCTTGCTGTAGTCTAGCGTTTGCTCGGTTTACTAAATTTTTATAGGCTTGACGACCGTGCATCTACCCTGATGGAAATTAATACTATTTTCGTTAAGTTCTATCAGCCATAATTCAATTTGAACATGTTTTGTCAAGTATATAACAGGGTGTTTCTCAGCACCTGCACAACTTTTTTGGAGTGCATAGATTTTCGAATATTCAGAGTTCAAAATTCAATTTTTCAAAGATTTGGGTTTTCCCAACGAAAATTCCGAGAAATTTTTTTTCCAAGTGCATAGATTCCAATGTTTTTTCGGAGTTTTTGGGGAGCCCATAGATTTTTTTATTCGCAGGGCGGGTCAGAGAAAAATCTTGGTTTTTCGAACAAAAGTTATTTTCTCCAGCAGTTTCTTCACACTATTTTTTTCACTTCTTAATGTTTTTTTTTTTAAAAATATATTTCATTCAGACTTCATTTCCTTCAGAACAAACCGGCGCCGATTCCTCAGAAGTGGGACACCATCAAGAAGCCGCGACCTCCTCCAGACTTCGTCTGAAACGTCGTCGGATCTTCGTTTGCGGCGAGCAGCGCGGAGTTCCCCATCTTACGCAACAATAGAAAGGAGGTTGGTTTTCGATTGGGAAAGTGAGATATATATTTAAACAAATAAATGTCTCTTTAGGTCACATAATGAGTTGGGATTGGGCAATGTGAGAGGAGAGGGAGGATAAGTAAGGACAAGACTTGGCGGTTGAGGCTGAAATATAACTCAAAACGTTATATTTATGTGAAGAAATGGAGATTTTTCACTTTCACTTTTAGAGAGAAGATACATTCATTTCGAGGAGAAAGAGGGTCGGCAGGGAGAGGTTCGGCAGGTCGGTAGCCCTAGAATTTTTTTCCCTTTTTGCGGTTTACGGTCTTTTGCATTGTCATAACAATCATGAACGATTTGATTTTATCGTAGAGATTTGTTGAAAATATTGAGTTAAGGGCTACATTTTTTGCCGAATTATAGATTTTATTCAAGGCTTTACATGTCCTCTTGAGAGGATCACTAACATCGACGAAGCTGATTCACTCATTCTGTGTTTAATATTTCGTAGTTAAAGAGATAAAAGTTTTTTGACCAGGGCCCCTGCAAATCTCGTGAAGCACAGCATCACTTTGGTGCTCCTGGAGTGCCCGGATCACACGTCAAACCGTTTGTTCGCTCCAAGGGCCGTAAATTTGAGCAAGCAAGAGGAAGAAGAGCGTCCAGAGGATACAAGAACTGAGGGAGGGTCGAGCAGTCATCATTGTTCCTTTTTTATCTGTGTCACTATCTTGTTAGATGTTCCCTGTTTACACAATTAATCTGTTCATCTTGTCCAGGGTGGCTTGGTGACAAGGGAACGCTTCAAGAATGGAGGCGGGGTTCTTTCATTAGAAAAAGTTTCTTCCAGAAGTGTTACTGAAGCCGCTAGTAGTCTCTTTATAAGTAATATTTCGCTCATTATTTACATGTATCACCTGTTATTAAAAACGGATGAGTTAATTACCAAGTATGACCTATCATGAAAGAATAAATTCGATCCAAGATGACTTCTTGAAACATGATGGAAAGAAGCTTAGATACAAAAAAACGTCGAACATTCAACTGTCTCAACCTCCTGACATCTCACAACAACTTCGAACTACAATGACATTCTGGCATCCCACTACACACAGAACATTCATTTTTTTCATTCCTGAAATCAGAAAAAAACACTCGGAACAAAATTTTCAAAGTCGTTTCTGAAATTTATGCGCAAGATGCTAAAAGAATTCATGAAAATGGACTAAGATACTCTGAATGTTTCCTAGGATATTGCTCGAAAACTAAGCAAGCGCTTCCTGTCACGCCGCAGCCCATATAATACATTCAAATTACAGTCTGCACATCGAACAAAACAAAGTTATTCCTCGTCTTCCTGGAGCTGCTCAAACTTACAAGCATTCTTCCACGAAATGCGCATCTACAATAAGTTATTTCTCACCAAGTTAGCATTCAAAAGTATTCGCATATAGCTCGAGATTTCGGCTCTGATCACAGTTATAAGGTCTTTCAACAAAATTTCGCGTATAAAGTACAGTAGATGTTTCAATCACCCGTGTTAAATGTGAAATTCATGTGCGCTCTGGAATAGCATCAATTCTCGCTTCAGGACCATACTGTGATGGAAGCCTAAGCGCTCTTTGGAAACAGCTCGCAAAAAGCTCTTAATATCTATCAAATTCTCTCGTTTTCATCGCACGCTCTCGCTCTTTTCTAAGCGTGCAATTTCTTCTTTTCGATCTACCCTTTTTTGCGACGACAGGTTTGCAAGCTCGCAACTCACAGCTGTTCATCACAATGTCAACGTGTTGTATGACTTCGAAATACCTTCAGCCAGTTTATTTATCTTATCTTGCAAAGCGATCACCGAGCATAGACAGTCTTGAACATCGTCAATGTCCTCAATAGCGACACCAAAACTTAAATTCCACTGTGACAGCATAAAATTTGCTGCGGATTTTCAGGATCAAAGTTTTTTCACCTCATACAACATGAAGTCAAATTGCTATTTCGATTCTCAAATCAAATTTTTTTTAAACAGAATATCATATACACTTTTTTATCAATATGAGAAAAGTTCGAAAAGAGAGAGAATAAAGCAATGAGAGCATCCCAAGGAAAGGAAATTTGCCACTTTGTTACTTGGGGGCCGCATTTTACTTAGGGGGACAGGTTACTTTTAAGTGATCTTTTCCGCTTAGGCTTAATCGAAATGTTTGCTAACGAGGCCTAAAGAACAATTAGCAACAATAGTGGAAAAGGGGAGGGTTATGGCAAAAAGAGTGAAAAGAGAAAGAGAGAAAAATTTAAACAGAACGGAAGGAGAAGAGAATGTAGATAATTCTCGGCGCGAACATGTATGCGCCAACATAGCTGGTCCGGTAACCATTCAACCCCTGCCTACCGACCCTCTCCCTCACTCAAAATGAACGATCAGAGTTTTCACAGCTAAAATTTAAAGAGAAAAAAACCTTCATTCCTCTACATAAATAGAACGTTTCATTAGACAATACACAGCCTCAACCGGTTGCGTAAGGTTAAAATTGAAACTTCTAACCTAGTTTAGCGACCGAATTATTGAAAAATCAAGACGTATTTTACCTATGATTCAAACAGTAATAGCGTAACTGATTATGCCTATGGCCTAATTTCTGAGTGGTATGGTCTTGTTGAATTACCGACACTTTGTACCGCGTCACTTTGTATACGACACTTTTTATACGACACTTTGTACCCCGTCACTTTGTACCGCGACACTTTGTACCGCGACACTTTGTACCGCGTACATCCTCGTTAGCTAAGCCGTACGGCCTCGTTAGCTAAGCCGTACGGCCTCGTTATCGTAAACTTTTACTAAGCCTAAGCGTTTTTTTAATGTAAAAATAAAACGCGCGGCGTCACTCAAGTCGCGGTACAAAGTGTCGCGGTACAAAGTGTCGCGGTACAAAGTGACGGGGTACAAAGTGTCGGGTACAAAGTGTCGTATACAAAGTGACGCGATACAAAGTGTCGTGATACGGGTCTTGTTCCCCCTACCAGAGGTTCCATGGGTCATACTTCTGACTTACTTACATTTAAAAAAAGTCATTTTTGCATTAAAAAAAATTATTTTTAGATTAGAAAACTATTTTTACATTAAAAATTTTGGCACTCCCCGTCAGAGGACCACTAGACAAGGCCAGCCGATAGACAAGGCCAGCCCGCGATGTTTTGCATAAGATACGCATGCATGCACGCACGACACACGACGCACTACGCAACTTCAAATTATCTCAATACAAACGGAACACTTAAATGTAAACAAAACAAGCTTAAATAATAAAAATACAAAAAAAACTACAAACGGAACAATTAAGTGTAAAGAAAACAAGCTTAAATAATAAAAATACAAAAAAAAACTACAAACGGAACAATTAAGTGTAAAGAAAACAAGCTTAAATAATAAAAATACAAAAAAACTACAAACGGAACAATTAAGTGTAAAGAAAACAAGCTTAAATAATAAAAATACAAAAAAAAAACTACAAACGGAACAATTAAATGTAAAGAAAACAAGCTTAAATATAAAAAAATATAAAAAAACTACAAACGGAACAATTAAATGTAAAGAAAACAAGCTTAAATAATAAAAATACAAAAAAAACTACAAACGGAACAATTAAGTGTAAAGAAAACAAGCTTAAATAATAAAAATACAAAAAAAACTACAAACGGAACAATTAAATGTAAAGAAAACAAGCTTAAATAATAAAAATACAAAAAAAACTACAAACGGAACAATTAAGTGTAAAGAAAACAAGCTTAAATAATAAAAATACAAAAAAACTACAAACGGAACAATTAAATGTAAAGAAAACAAGCTTAAATAATAAAAATACAAAAAAAACTACAAACGGAACAATTAAATGTAAAGAAAACAAGCTTAAATAATAAAAATACAACAAAAAAAAACTACAAACGGAACAATTAAGTGTAAAGAAAACAAGCTTAAATAATAAAAAGACAAAAAAAAAAACTACAAACAAAGTTTCGGGGTACGAAATGTCACGGTACGATGTGTCGTATTAACGTGGGTACAAAGTGTCGAGATACGAAATGTCGCGGTACGAAGTGTCGGGTACGAAGTGTCGTGGGTACGAAATGTCGAGGTACGAAGTGTCGCGGGTACGAAATGTCGCGGTACGAAGTGTCGAGGGTACGAAGTGTCGGGTACGAAGTGTCGGGTACGAAGTGTCGAAAATACGAAGTGTCGGTGATCCCTGAGCTACACACGCACACATGATGATGCACATTTTAAGGCCCATACAACATGCCCCCCTCTCAACACCGAGGTCTCTCGAGGTCTAGGCGCCTTTGTTACTACGAACTAGCTCATGCTCGGGTTTTCTTCTTTTTTTTCTTTTTCTCTTCTTATCCTCTCTTCTCATCCCGGTTCGGCCCCCATGTAAACTAGAGTATTCCCTACTCCTCGTTGATCTCAAGCAACGGATTTTTATACCGAGCAGAGGAGCGGACTGTTCGCAGAAACTTGTGCAAAAATCGTGTGGTGTGACGGGAACCGAACCCGTGACCTTTCGCGTTCCGGGCGAATGCTCTCCCCACTGAGCTAGCCACGCACACATGATGATGCACATTTTAAGGCCCATACAACACTATGAGGCACTATATTGTAGGGTATAAAGTGTAAGTGTGGGGGCCGAGATAGTACCCATTGGAAGTAATTATGTTCATTGATGATCCCGATGTTGTGTTATATTGATGTTTGTTGAATTATTCTTGTTATACCAGAGCACTCTCTCTAGTAATAGAGTCTCTCGTAAATTGACATGTATTGGTTTGATTTTTGATCTACCTCTCGCGCGCTTAGGAATGAGTATATAAGGCAAGGAAAGGATCACTTCTAGAGTCCTTTTCCTAAGAGCGAAGAGTCTGCTCGCTAGGCGGAACAGTCCGTCGTCGCCATATGAAGGGCTTGTTGTCCAATTTTCGTCTATACCTTATATAGAAGGTTGAATAAACTTTTATTCTCTTGTGTTGCGAGGTCCACAGCACAAAGACCCCGCTTTCTACCCAAAGCGAGGAGTACCCAAGGGTACTCTACATTACAAAAGTCTTTTCGTATGGTAGATCTGGATGTCAAGGGATACTCCCTCAAGGACACCAGATTTCTTGTAGATACAATTCGGGCTTGAAAGCCTTTTGTTGTCTTGCCTGCCACGCGGGACTTCCAAAGATAGCCTTTACAGGTTTATCAACAGAACCAACGAATGAATAAATAGCGAACTAAGGAACCAACTAACAAGAATAAATGATAGAGAAGGACGAGGACTGATTAAGAGAGAGAGAGAGAGAGAATTATGAAGAGAGAAAGACGAGAGAAAGAACTAATTAAGAGAGAAAGAACTTTATGGAGAGAGAGAAAGACGAGTGAAGAACGGAGTTAAGAGAACCCGAAAACTAGAAGTGAAAATAAAGAGAAGAGTAACTCACGTTATGTAACCCGGATCACTATCTACTAGTCCCTAATGAAGCTAACTTCGCTCTTCCGACGGCTTGACTGCCTGCTATCGGCACCTTGCGACGAGCGATCGAGTTGTGAGAGAATCGGCTGCGAGCGGACAGGGCGTACCTCTCTCAAACTTGAGTAATTAAACCTATGTTCTTGAGTTGAAACATAGGTGACAATAACGCGCGCGCGGAAGAAGACGAAGAAGACAGAATTCTAAACTATTTGAGCGTTAATGCTAAAGATAAGAAGAAGAAATGTTTTTCCTACCGGAAGAAAGACCGAATAAGAATTTATAGGTAAAGAGAGAGAAAATAGAACTTAAATTTTTAAGTTATTAACCTCAAAAAATAACTTATAAGGTGAATTAACACAACAAAAAAACAACTAAAAAGGACATACTACAAAAGGAAGGTACAATCCCTCCCTTTGCTAGGGAATATCCATATCTTCTACCTTTTTACTATAATAATATACCTCTCTCGTCGCTTTGAGTGATGTGAGTACATTTAGTACCACTCCTCAGGGTAGGCGAGATTATTATATCCTTTTCTCACATTTCACACATATAATGTTCAATATCCATCTATTCATACCGTTTATATTGTTAATAAATAAAATACGCACAATCCCAAATAAATCGCTGCTCTTTTCGTTTTGAATTCTTTTCACTAGCTACCGAGTGTAGCAAATCCGGTTTACCGGATCAACTTACCTGCTTGCAGCAACTCTTGTTTTATACCAGAGATAAAAATTTGCTGCTTTGCAGCAAAACATATAACTTCATCATAATACAAAAACTTTTTTACTTCTATACATACCATCTTTTTTTGAAACATTTTCTGATTCAATGTGTTTATCCATTCACGACCATTTATTGATCTTTATTTCTGAAAAACAGAACATAAAAATTTTGAACATATCAACATTTATCTTAAATTTATCTATAAATCAGAGTACATGATATAATTCCAGTCAGTAATCTTACTCCATAACATCTTCCAATAATTAATCTTACTCATATCCCTTCCTACGCTCATATCCCTTCCTACGCTCATATCCCTTCCTACGCACATATCCCTTCCTAAGCTCATACCACTTCCTACGCCCATATCCCTTCCTACGCTCATAGGAGTAGGTGACTTATTCCTATCTCCACGACCGTATCCTGCCAAATCGCAAATGACCCTATCTCCCAAATCTCTCATTGACATCAACATTCCTTCAGTTCCCCTTCCCTTCGTCAGTTCACTTTTGAAAGATGTCATTCAACAAGCCATCGCCCCCCCCCCCCTACAACAACAAGTCGTGGCCCAGGCGCTACAGCTACGAAGTCTGGAAAAAGAACTCTCCCTGATCAACATGTCTCTCTCGCCCGCCTCTCTACGGCCACATATCTACTCAGCTGTAGTAGAATCCACACTAAGAGACAGGGAAATGCTCGAGGGAAAGGCCAAGCGAGCGGTACTTTTTCGTCTTCCCGAAAAAGACAATGCTGAAAATACCCAAGCCAGTGACAGAAACACCATCCGCCACCTATTCGTGTGCCTGAAACAAGATAATCTTGTGAAGGCACTCGAAGATGGGGCCATTACTCATCACCGGCATCCCATCGACCGGCCTCGACTCTCTTCTGAAGTAGGACGGCCCATCAAGATTTCATTTGAAAACAGCTACAAATAAGTTTTTTCACAATCTTTTATTGATTTCCGACTGCGTCATAATTATGCTAACACCGGATTTCCACAACATTGGACAGTCATTTGATAACAGCACAGAAACGTTTTTTTAAGCTCTATTTTAGTGAGCGATTGGCCCACCGGATGACTCTATGACATTGAACACACGATTTGGCATTGAATCGTCTGTGGACTGAGAGACTGCCAGGAGTTAGCTATCGCGTCTTTGAGCTCTTGTACACTACAAAACTGTTTTCCATTTGCATAGATCTGACCCACAACAATGCCCAGAGATTCTCGATAGGATTGCAGTCAGGACTGCATGCCGGCCAATCCATGACATCGATTCGCTTAGACGCAAACCAAGCATTTGTCGAATTGCTCACGTGAATGGCGGCGTTGTCCTGCTGGAAGGTGTACTGTGCACGACCACGCTGCCGCAGGAATGGAACCAAATGAGTGCCTGGGAGCTGCTGATACTCGCCTGAGTTCATACGAGTCGAAACAAAATCTAGAGCGACCGTGCCGTTGTCACCTCTCCAAATTCACACCCCGAAATTGCGTTTCGAGAAATATACGGATCTTTGCGTAGATCTCGCCAATAGTGCGAGAATTCATCGGGCCCGTCTAAATTGAACTTTTTCTCGTCCGAAAAAACCACCTGAAAGGTTATTAATTACTAAACTGACCGAAGAACAAATAATAAAAATTAGACTTTTTTCCAGTTTCGTGTCATGTTTTCCCTTGCGAAATTGAGGCGCTCATTCTTGTAGGATTCAGTCATCCGAGGCACAGTTTTGCGTGTGGCGGGCACCAGAAGGTCGGACTGTCGAATCGTGCGTAAAATGGTTGACTTGCTCACAGATGCGTTCGCTTCGGCGCCGATTTTAGCAGCCGACTTCATAGAGTTCGAAGCGATCCTGCAGAAATTTGAAATTTTACTGAAGCAAAACATCAATATAACAAATCCTCAAATGCTCAGGTACACAGTTCCAAGGCAGTGATGCCTGGTAGAGAAGACAAATTGATCAAACCACCGCACGGAAAAAAGCTAGTCACCGGGGGGACTCGAACCCATGCAACCATCTCTCCTCTATCCGGGAGCGAGCGTGTTAACCATTACACGTGCGGTGGTTTGATCAATTTGTCATCAATATAACAAGTTCAACCTGCAGATCCTCCTCCTATCTCGCTTCGACAACTTCTTGGGCCTCCCTGGATGCTTCTTAGTCCCATAATTGCCGGTTCTTTGAGGAACTTGCTGACTACAACATTGGAACGTCCTAGATGAACAGCAATTCTTCTTGCGGAGATGCCATTGGCACGCATGGCTTTTATCATGTCTTGCTCGGAGGCAGAAAGCATTTTCGAGCTGGGCGGCATAATGTCTAAACAGCAGAAAAATAAAGCAAACATGTTCAAAAACTGGATGTTAGCATAATTATGACGCGGCATAAAAAACTGATTTTTTTTATAAAATTTTTTTTGCATCCTTTGATTACCATATTTCCACATAACATCTCAAAAATAATCCCGAACAGGCCATGAAATCAAATATTAAGTATCATCAGTGGTTTCCCGAAAAATATTAAAAAAGCATAATTATGACGCGCACTGTATGTACAGGGGATACTAAATGCACCCGTTACCCAATTCTACGAAATATTCTCAATAAAGGCCTAATAACAGGATTAACACTTTTAGCTCTAGTAAAGAATACATTATTAACGAAATCAAAGAATCTATATCTCTACCATAAATAAACTTGCTAGAAAATATAATCTCAACTATGTAAACATAAATAAAATTAAAGAAACATAAAATACATTTTTATAGACAAAATAACTGTTTATTAAGATAAATTTCACTATAATGATAACATAGAATACAGAAAGATACAATATGCTGTTAATCAATTACAACAAGAATCCATAATCACTCCTATATGTAGATTAAGCTACCAACAATTACGCATTCATATTTAAGAAAATCTATCTCAAAATTATGAATGAAGAAATGAACACTAGTCATAATAACGTCAAAACATATCAACCTATTACATCTCCCAGCATAATTGAAATTATCAACAGTCATCTGAAACAAACGAGATACTTCAAAATAGATACTATGACCTTAAAACCATTTCAAATTCCACAAGTATATGGCATACCTAAAATGCAAAAAAACCCTATTAAATTCAGATTAATTACAGGCGCATCCAACACCAGTCTTAAACCCATTTCTATTGAATTACAACTCATTCTCAAACATTAATCAGAACATTTTAAAAATTACTGTAAACAAACTAGCGAGAGAAAGGGTATTTACCACTTATTCTCTATACTAAATACAAAACCATTATTAGAAGCATTGAAACCAACAAATAATAAGAATAGAGAAATATTTTGTGCAGACTTCACATCTTTATTCACCAATTTACCTCACGATGTAGTCAAACGCAATATGGATAGTCTAATTAAAACATGCTTCAAAAACAACTGTTATGAAGCTATAACAATCAAAGGTTATTCTACTTATTATACTTACGACACTTCACAAAAAAAGAACTTATTTGCCTTATGAAATTTGTAAAATGATCACTTACATTCTATAAAACAGTTATATTACATATAACTGTACACTATATAAACAAAATAAAGGAATACCTCAAGGTAATAATGCTTCACCACAATTAGCAGATCTAACATGAGCCATGATGGAGTTCCAATACATTAATAAAAATATAGATAGATATCATATATCAAACAGAGCTTTATACTGTACATTCAGATATATTGACAATCTACTACACATTTCAGATAAAACCCAAGAATTCGTAACAATAACCAAAGAAATGTACCATAGTTCACTAACTCTGGAACAGACAAATATCAATAAGAATACAGCCGATTTCCTAGATCTCAATATAAAACTCGAGGAAGATGGAAATAATAAACTTAAACTGTTTAACAAAACAGACGAGTTTAAAATACTTAAATTTCCTCATTATACTTCTAATATACCTATATATATTGGACTTAATATGTACTATGTACTCAGAAACCCTTAGGTAACGACAATTGCACATACTTTGAAGACTTGTTCAAGAGAATGCGCGGTATGATTAACACATACCAGGAAAATCGATTTCCAGATGATATTATACTTAATAGGATAATTAAAACTCTAACCAGAAATCCTAAAATACAACTTAAATATAATACCGTAAACTATAGAATTACGGAACATGTTATAGAACTGTTAAGAAGTAAAGAAAAATAGATCACTACTACATACAAACTACAATTAGTTGTTACTCTACATTGCTTCAATACATTCCCGCTCATTACTTTTAAAAAACACTTGGATAGTATTTTCTATCTTATCTTTAGATTTTATCTTCATTTTGTTTTATTTAACTGTTTATTTGTTTTATTTTGTTTTCTATTGTTTAATTTTAAGTTAATAGTTTTAATTATACTCGTTTCATTCCTCTCTGGGCACTCACTGATGAGCCCCACCCAAAGAGAGCAGAAGTCTGTCTGAGTTGGGGCGAAACAGACTTCTGCTACATTATAGTCTCAGCAGTGATATTAAAAATGTAAATAAATTGAATTTATCACCTCTTTTACCTTTTACTGTAATAATTATTCAGACATTTTTAGCTCACCCTCTTCAAACGCGGCTACTTTTTATCGCGTCTACTCGCGGTTGATTTTTTCTCTTTAGTTTTGGTTTTGTTTTTCCTTCTAGTTTTGTTTGTTTTCAGTTTTCAATTATATGCTATACTTAATAATATCTTCTATGCCTATGTGTGCACTCACTGATAAGCTCCACCCAGATAGTGCAGGAGTCTGTCTGAGCTGGGGCGAAACCCATACAGAGAGTGCAGGATTCTGTCTGAGCTGGGACAAACCCCACCCAGAGAGTGCAGGAGTCTGTCTGAGCTGGGGCGAAACAGGTTTTTGCAACATTACAACTTTTGCAACATTTGCAACATGCAACAACGCAACAAAAATAATAACCCAGTTGCTACTTCTTATTTTGTAGTTCTTTATTACCATAGGATAGCTTGTAAGGCCATCGCTTATATGGAATCATGAAATAGGAAGGGGAATAATGAGGAATAAGACTTTTTTGCCATTGTAAATTATATTTTGCCATTGTAAATTATATTTGTTTTCGATTTTTACTGTGCACTCAATTGTATACTCATGTAACGATGACAATAAAAGTTTTATTATTATTATTAACGTCTAATCAGTTCTATTATAGAACTACCTATAGTTATTTGATCTTTTATCATTTACTACTAAAAAAATATATCCAAGAAAACGTAAGTATGCTGGCTACCTAGGTTCAAAAGAAGAAAAATTAGAAAAGTGTACTGTAATGGAGAAGAAGGGGGTAGAGAAAAAAGAACCGGAGAAGCACTAAGAGGAGAAATGATACTGGAACGGATAATGAGAGAGAGAGAGAGAGAGAGAGAGAGAGAGAGAGAGAGAGAGAGAGAGAGAGAGAGAGAGAGAGAGAGAGAGAGAGAGAGAGAGAGAGAGAGAGAGAGAGAGAGAGAGAGAGAGAGAGAGAGAGAGAGAGAGAGAGAGAGAGAGAGAGAGAGAGAGAGAGAGAGAGAGAGAGAGAGAGAGAGAGAGAGAGAGAGAGAGAGAGAGAGAGAGAGAGAGAGAAGAGAGAGAGAGACAGACAGAGTAAAAAAGACAAATGAAAAGATGAAAAGCGCAGAAGAGCGGGAGGAGAAGGATTGAAATAGCGGAATACAAAAGAAGTAGCACTGAGATAGAAAAAACCAGATAGAGAGCATGGGAAAAGCGATAGGGATATAAAAAGGAATGGAAAGGAAAATGAGAAGAATTGGAGGGGAGAACGAAATAGTAAGCGAATAAAGATGGATGGAATGAAAGTTTGAACAGAAGAAGACCCGAGAAGAAGTGTTTCTTGTATTTGGCGTGATTTCCTGAGGGAAGATCGGTGGCTGTCTATTTTATGGGCTGACTGCTTGCACAATGGCTTAAGACCGAAGAAGAGTTACAAGAAAGAGACAAAAATAGCTAATGAAACCCAGAGGATGGTGGGGTATACAAAAGGAGAAAGACACAGGAAAGTAGAAAGAAAAAAGGGGAAAATGTGTGGATGAAGATGGAGACATATCAAAAAGAATGATAGAGACAAAGACAGGAAGAAAGAAGCGCGAGATGGTGGGAGAACGCAGAGCAAGATGGGACTAACTACTCGCCTGAGGCTAAAAGAAGCACGACGGTGAAAAATTCTCGTCAAATTTTCAATCGATCCATTACTCAATCAATCTCATCGGAGAATAACGCCGAAACCATGTTGTGTCATTGATGTCGTCCACAAGTTTAGCGTCACGCAACACACACAGTAGTGGTTGGTTATAAGTGAGTTTTCTTTTTATTGTTTGCTTGTTTTTTCATTACTTGATGACATTTCATCTAGAAAACATTTCGATGTGAATTCCACAAATTGTTTCATATGAATTTTGCATGTTTTGATACAATAAAAGACAACTCTCTTTCTTTGTTCGGACCGTAAGAAAATTTCTCAGAACTTTTATCTAAGCTCAAGTAGCACGGCCAACTCCGTTAAACAAAAAACAAAATGTGTTTCATATTGTCAATTTTGCGCACATTCGTGAGGTTCATCATCTCTAATCACAGCCATTTTTCGTGTTAATTAAAAAAGCACACTTTTTCAGAGAAGACAAATAACTGGATTCGAAGTGGTTATAACAACTACTTCAGTCAAAGGGAAGGAAATTTACGAAAAAGAAGAGAGAGAGAGAGAGAGAGAGAGAGAGAGAGAGAGAGAGAGAGAGAGAGAGAGAGAGAGAGAGAGAGAGAGAGAGAGAGAAAGGGCGTTCGGGAAAGTTATACAGGAAGAAAGTGATACAGTGAGTGGGAAAATGAGAGAGGCGAAAAAGGGAAAGACAGCGAGATCATAAAACGAGATTGAGGCGCGAGAGAGGAGGAGTAGTATGCCAGAGCAGACATGCTGCTGCGGGAGTATTCATATCAAGGTGACTGTAAATTCCCAGAGTTTGAAACTTATTTCATCGCATACGGTAGACTGTGCGTTGCATTACATGGTAGAGGTGCTGAGGACCAAAGGGAAAAAACAGGATCCCATCAGCGTTTCGTTTGGATCTATGAGAAAGTTCAGAAAGAAGTGTTGTCTTTTTCGTATAGAAAAGAACTTCCTGAAAGTTTTGCGAAGTTTCGTAAAAATTTATCTCACATTAATGTTGTTAAACAGAAAACTTCTGAGGAGTTTGGAGTAGACCCTTCTGTAGAAGGAGATTTCATGGGAACTTCTGAGGAGTAGCGAGTAGTATTAATTGATTACTAAAAGGTACTACATAAGAGCCCAGATTCTGAAATTCTCAAGTTTTGTTGCAGCGAGCGTCAGTCTTAGTGGCCTTTCTCTCCTCTCTTCTCATCATCGTCAACTTGATCATGAAAGTTGGTTTTGTTCTTCTCAAAATGACTAGCTGGATATTCGAAACTCTCTCAGTGCCAGTTCTCATGTCTATATTCAGTTGGATGTCTATTTCATATAAATGACAAATGAATCAACCAGGCGTCGCTCCCTCTAAACTGTGTAACTTAGCATTTGAGGATATATTTCATATATAATGTGTTGTTCGAGTTATGGTCTTTTGAGCAAAAGATTTCTGAATCATATGTGACTGGAAATAAATATTGTCAAAGATGGTAAAAACTGAATTTGAAGGCTTATGTTAGGTCAGTCGATATTTG
The DNA here is from genome assembly GCA_964056735.1 of Allodiplogaster pararmata. Classification (NCBI taxonomy): domain Eukaryota; kingdom Metazoa; phylum Nematoda; class Chromadorea; order Rhabditida; family Diplogasteridae; genus Allodiplogaster; species Allodiplogaster pararmata. Next base: position 43,200,948 of record OZ057408.1, on the reverse strand, counting down.
GGAAGGTCCGGTTGACTCAAGAACGATTTTAAGTTAAATTTATTCGATTTTTTATATCATGTTTTGATTAGATCCAAATGATTTTAATCTGTTTAGAGCTTTTATTTCATGTATTTTTTTGAGAAAATAGTAAAGAAAATTCAGAGTTATGTTTTAAAAGATGTATAAACCATTGATGGTTGAATAGACTCGTTTCTTCATGTTAGAACCATGTCATTCCTTATGAGAATAGGATTTCGTATACTTTTGAGTAATGATTGTAACGAACTCAAGAAATTGATTAGCTGTGGTTGCTTTCGAGGCGACCGGTTATTCTGACACGGATTGGAATTGGGAGCTGCTCTTTCTGGTGGTTGACTCAGCAGCCGTCCTCTCTTTATTCTACGGCATTCGCTGCGAACACGCCGCTTTCATGCAGCCGTTTGTCGTGCTCTCTGTTAGACTATACATATATTGTCTATCAATCGATTGTGAAGCTATTCATATCTTAAATTTACACACTATGGGACATGGAAAACAAAACAAATGACCTAGAACGAAATTACACTGAAACCCTGCTACTGTGTTGAGTTATATGAGTTGTTGCGCTTCATGTTGGAGTCATTGATTGAAAGCGAAAAAAATGAAAATTAACCAATACTTGAAAAAAACAACAACATGCACTGGAAAGCAGTGCGTAAATTTCGAGGGAGAGATTCTCACAGATAGCAAACACATAAAATTACGGAAATTCAAGAAAGGATTTTAGTAATGTGATGTGGTACGAAGACCCCCTTTTTTCTCGATGCAAAACTTCTGAAAAAATGTGAAAGAGTAAAACAAGTTAGGAATCGTAGTCACACAAAGTTCATTATTTGACGAGGACAGTACATAGTGGCATAAAAGGCCTATAAATCGTTTTTGATCATATTGAACTCTGTTCATCTCTTTCAAATGAAAGTAGAAAGAAAAGAAAAAAAAACATAGAATGAGTTGTTTTCGATTAGGGATGGATATACAGGGTGCGGCAAAAAGCTTGGTGGACAGTATTTTTCCGATAAAAACTTAACGGATTGAGCAAATCAAACAAAATTTCCAACAAAGTTTATACATATAGTTTGGGATATAACTGCACTTTCATATTTCGGACAGCCCTCTTAACACAGGCGCGGAGTCATTTCATTTCTCATTTCTTTATTCCAAGCACATGAGATATCATGAAAACACAAACAAGAGCAAAGTTAAATGCATGGACTTTCGTCTAAGTGGCGGTATTTAGGGGTTGCGGTATAGATGAGAAGGGGGAAGGATGATATACTTAAAATCGACAATTATATTAGTCATTAACGAAAGGTTTAGGTAATATCTTTTCAGTACGCAGAGATAATAATTGTTTTTTGAAACTAGCAGTAGTAGGTGTACTGACGAACTCAAAAGGTAATGAATTCCATACTGATAGCTGGCGAGAAACACATGTAGAAATAGAACATTTGCTAATATTATGAGGTGTTTTTAGCCTGAGCTCATGAGAATGGCGAGAAATTCTCTGTACTGCGGACAATTGAAACAAGTTCATAGTTTCAAGTTCACATTTTTTGTGGACACATTTATGAATAAATAAAAAGTCAGATATAGCACGACGATATTCAAGAGTTTCTAGGCCTAACATGGAGATTCTTTGTGAATAGGGAAGTCTGGAATGGCCAGATCTTGCTAGGATTCTTCTCGTAAACGACCGCTGAACTTTTTTAATAGATTTTACTAAGCCGGGGGATGAGGGATTCCATAACTCACTAGCGTATTCAAGAACAGGTCTGATATAAATTTTAAAAGCTGAAGTTAAAAGAGGCGGACATGGTGACTTGAAGGCTTTTAACAAGAGCAGAGCCTTTTTTACATTTGTCTTCAACATGGCTATGATAAGAAAAACGATCACATATGATTACACCAAGATCTTTGGCAACTCTACCAACTACTAGAGGTTGACTGTTCATGTAATAGACGCTGCGAGAATTGGATGATCCGAGATGAAGTACATTACACTTAGATATGGATAGGGACAAATTCCACTCTAGGCACCAATCGGTTATACGATTCAAAGCTAGTTGGATATAATTACAAGAGGTAGCGCGTCCCATCATCTTTATATCATCAGCGATTAAGCAAAATTTGATAGAATCGGGGATAGCTTCTTTAACAGAGTCGATGTACAACAAGAATAACAACGGGCCTAAAGATGATCCTTGAGGTATACCTGAAATTACGGGAATTGGGTCGGATAGACTATTATCGATCATAACTGTTTGAGAGCGGCCAACAAGTTAACCATTTAACGATTGGACAAGAGATACCAAAAGATGCTATCCTATTTAGAAGTAATCTATGATCAACAGAATCAAATGTTTTACTGATATCAAGGAAAACTATATCGATAGGGATGCTTTGGGATAACGAGTCAACAATGAAAGAATGAGATTTCACTAAAGAGGTCACAGTAGACCTCCTAGCTCTAAAACCAGCCTGGTAGGGCGTTAAAAGGTTCTCTTTTTCTAAATAGCAAGATACTTCCTTAACAATAATTTTCTCCATAACTTTTGATAAAGAACAGCATAGAGAAATAGGTCTGTAATTGGTAACTAGATTCCGGAAATTGCTCTTGTGTACTGGTTTAACTATAGATCTCTTCCATAGTAGGGGAACAGAGCCAGTAAGAAGGCTATTATTAAATAGGATACATAATGGTTTAATCAGTGCAAAGCGACATTTCTTCAATACAATATTAGGAATAGAATCAGGGTACGTGTTACGCTTAGATTCAAGAGAAGATAATGCTCGTATTACCATATCTTCGGTTATATAATCGAAATTGAACGACTCAGTAACGATTGGTAAATTAATTTCAGGCAATGGGCATTGAAGAGGTACAGAAAATACGGACGAGAATTAGCGAGAGAACTCATCAGCTTTCTCTGATGGGGAAAAGTTTTCATTTAAATAACTATCGATCAAAGCGGGAATAGGATTATTGGCTGTACTCAAACGGCTTCTACAAGCCGCGAAAAATGATTTCTGATTACCTCGTAAAATCAGTTGAGATTCTCTTTTAATTTCGAATTCTTTCAGCTTTTGATCAAATTCGGAAGTTTTTCTAATACAGTAATCCGAATACGGGGCATTTCGAGAAATTCGTTGTAATTTAACGAAAATCTTACGTAGATTTGAAGGATAGCGGGATAAATCGTCTCTAGGATCTACAGTTGGGACAAACTTATCAATTAGAGAGTTAATGAAAGAGACAAGATAATTATTAGCTGATTCGACATCTAACAAGCCAAATATTTGAGTCCAATCTTGCATAGCTATTTCATACTCAATAGCAGGCCAATTTGCTTAAAAGAATGAAAAGATTTTGAAATAGTTGCGGATAATGATAAAGTAAATGAAACTCCGTGATGGTCACTACCATTGAATCGACCGATTACATTACAGTCAGACACAATATTCACATTGGGAAATACTAAATCGAGAATATTATCATTCCTAGTTGGAGAACATACATATTGGGTGAAAAAATTATCATTCATATATTCAAGAAACATTTCATGTTGACCGTTTCTGTTGGATATTTGCTTACACCAGTCGACATACGGAAAATTGAAGTCACCAGTAATCAATACAGGGATCTTATCAGAAGCATTTGGATTATTCAGCTCACATTCAAAGTAGTTCAAAAACTTTTCTAAAGAAGCAGTGGGAGAACAAGGAGATCGATAGACACAATTACATCTTAACTTTCCTGATCTAGATGAACTTTGAAGAACATTAATAGAAACGCATTCAATATCATCTTCTGAAAAACTAGAAACAAGGGAACAGGGAACTCGAGGCGAAATCAAAAATGCTGTTCCACCACCTTTAGAGGCACTGTTTCTATCGCAACGGAACAACTGATAATTAGACATACCGGTTATTAACGAGTCACTTTCTTGGTCACTCAACCAAGTCTCACTTATAGCTATCATATCATAAATATTTGAAGCGAGCAAGTAAGAAAGGTTATACAACTTATTACGAATCGAACGAGCAGTTATTGAAAAGCACTTGATATTGGTGATGTCATGCATGACTAATGATAGGGACACCGCCACTGACCTATCTTCTCTGCGTCACGTTGTTCATCTCTGGAGCTCGAGGAGCGTTGTTCATCTCTGGAGCTCGAGGAGTCACCATCGGAGTCACCATCTGCGGATCCGTGATCCTCGGAGTCGCCGTTTCTTGCTGCCAAGTCGTCTGGGAGTAGTGCCGAATAGGAATCAAGGAAGTTCCGATGACCTCCCATTTTTGTCCTCCTGGGATGCCGTTCCGCTCACGCGCCACTTTCTTCACTTCTTGTTCCAATTCAAGTCAGTCGCGAGTCAAGTCTTCTCTTATGTAGCAATGTGGATGCGGAGAAAGGCAAGACGGGCGATGACTTCGAATTTTCCTCAGTAGTTCAGTTCTCAATGTTGGTGACTGGAGGAAGATCTCGATGCAAAACTTCTGAAAAAATGTGAAAGAGTAAAACAAGTTAGGAATCGTAGTCACACAAAGTTCATTATTTGACGAGGACAGTACATAGTGGCATAAAAGGCCTATAAATCGTTTTTGATCATATTGAACTCTGTTCATCTCTTTCAAATGAAAGTAGAAAGAAAAGAGAAAAAAAACATAGAATGAGTTGTTTTCGATTAGGGATGGATATACAGGGTGCGGCAAAAAGCTTGGTGGACAGTATTTTTCCGATAAAAACTTAACGGATTGAGCAAATCAAACAAAATTTCCAACAAAGTTTATACATATAGTTTGGGATATAACTGCACTTTCATATTTCGGACAGCCCTCTTAACACAGGCGCGGAGTCATTTCATTTCTCATTTCTTTATTCCAAGCACATGAGATATCATGAAAACACAAACAAGAGCAAAGTTAAATGCATGGACTTTCGTCTAAGTGGCGGTATTTAGGGGTTGCGGTATAGATGAGAAGGGGGGAGGATGATATACTTAAAATCGACAATTATATTAGTCATTAACGAAAGGTTTAGGTAATATCTTTTCAGTACGCAGAGATAATAATTGTTTTTTGAAACTAGCAGTAGTAGGTGTACTGACGAACTCAAAAGGTAATGAATTCCATACTGATAGCTGGCGAGAAACACATGTAGAAATAGAACATTTGCTAATATTATGAGGTGTTTTTAGCCTGAGCTCATGAGAATGGCGAGAAATTCTCTGTACTGCGGACAATTGAAACAAGTTCATAGTTTCAAGTTCACATTTTTTGTGGACACATTTATGAATAAATAAAAAGTCAGATATAGCACGACGATATTCAAGAGTTTCTAGGCCTAACATGGAGATTCTTTGTGAATAAGGAAGTCTGGAATGGCCAGATCTTGCTAGGATTCTTCTCGTAAACGACCGCTGAACTTTTTTAATAGATTTTACTAAGCCGGGGGATGAGGGATTCCATAACTCACTAGCGTATTCAAGAACAGGTCTGATATAAATTTTAAAAGCTGAAGTTAAAAGAGGCGGACATGGTGACTTGAAGGCTTTTAACAAGAGCAGAGCCTTTTTTACATTTGTCTTCAACATGGCTATGATAAGAAAAACGATCACATATGATTACACCAAGATCTTTGGCAACTCTACCAACTACTAGAGGTTGACTGTTCATGTAATAGACGCTGCGAGAATTGGATGATCCGAGATGAAGTACATTACACTTAGATGTGGATAGGGACAAATTCCACTCTAGGCACCAATCGGTTATACGATTCAAAGCTAGTTGGATATAATTACAAGAGGTAGCGCGTCCCATTATCTTTATATCATCAGCGATTAAGCAAAATTTGATAGAATCGGGGATAGCTTCTTTAACAGAGTCGATGTACAACAAGAATAACAACGGGCCTAAAGATGATCCTTGAGGTATACCTGAAATTACGGGAATTGGGTCGGATAGACTATTATCGATCATAACTGTTTGAGAGCGGCCAACAAGTTAACCATTTAACGATTGGACAAGAGATACCAAAAGATGCTATCCTATTTAGAAGTAATCTATGATCAACAGAATCAAATGTTTTACTGATATCAAGGAAAACTATATCGATAGGGATGCTTTGGGATAACGAGTCAACAATGAAAGAATGAGATTTCACTAAAGAGGTCACAGTAGACCTCCTAGCTCTAAAACCAGCCTGGTAGGGCGTTAAAAGGTTCTCTTTTTCTAAATAGCAAGATACTTCCTTAACAATAATTTTCTCCATAACTTTTGATAAAGAACAGCATAGAGAAATAGGTCTGTAATTGGTAACTAGATTCCGGAAATTGCTCTTGTGTACTGGTTTAACTATAGATCTCTTCCATAGTAGGGGAACAGAGCCAGTAAGAAGGCTATTATTAAATAGGATACATAATGGTTTAATCAGTGCAAAGCGACATTTCTTCAATACAATATTAGGAATAGAATCAGGGTACGTGTTACGCTTAGATTCAAGAGAAGATAATGCTCGTATTACCATATCTTCGGTTATATAATCGAAATTGAACGACTCAGTAACGATTGGTAAATTAATTTCAGGCAATGGGCATTGAAGAGGTACAGAAAATACGGACGAGAATTAGCGAGAGAACTCATCAGCTTTCTCTGATGGGGAAAAGTTTTCATTTAAATAACTATCGATCAAAGCGGGAATAGGATTATTGGCTGTACTCAAACGGCTTCTACAAGCCGCGAAAAATGATTTCTGATTACCTCGTAAAATCAGTTGAGATTCTCTTTTAATTTCGAATTCTTTCAGCTTTTGATCAAATTCGGAAGTTTTTCTAATACAGTAATCCGAATACGGGGCATTTCGAGAAATTCGTTGTAATTTAACGAAAATCTTACGTAGATTTGAAGGATAGCGGGATAAATCGTCTCTAGGATCTACAGTTGGGACAAACTTATCAATTAGAGAGTTAATGAAAGAGACAAGATAATTATTAGCTGATTCGACATCTAACAAGCCAAATATTTGAGTCCAATCTTGCATAGCTATTTCATACTCAATAGCAGGCCAATTTGCTTAAAAGAATGAAAAGATTTTGAAATAGTTGCGGATAATGATAAAGTAAATGAAACTCCGTGATGGTCACTACCATTGAATCGACCGATTACATTACAGTCAGACACAATATTCACATTGGGAAATACTAAATCGAGAATATTATCATTCCTAGTTGGAGAACATACATATTGGGTGAAAAAATTATCATTCATATATTCAAGAAACATTTCATGTTGACCGTTTCTGTTGGATATTTGCTTACACCAGTCGATATACGGAAAATTGAAGTCACCAGTAATCATTACAGGGATCTTATCAGAAGCATTTGGATTATTCAGCTCACATTTAAAGTAGTTCAAAAACTTTTCTAAAGAAGCAGTGGGAGAACAAGGAGATCGATAGACACAATTACATCTTAACTTTCCTGATCTAGATGAACTTTGAAGAACATTAATAGAAACGCATTCAATATCATCTTCTGAAAAACTAGAAACAAGGGAACAGGGAACTCGAGGCGAAATCAAAAATGCTGTTCCACCACCTTTAGAGGCACTGTTTCTATCGCAACGGAACAACTGATAATTAGACATACCGGTTATTAACGAGTCACTTTCTTGGTCACTCAACCAAGTCTCACTTATAGCTATCATATCATAAATATTTGAAGCGAGCAAGTAAGAAAGGTTATACAACTTATTACGAATTGAACGAGCAGTTATTGAAAAGCACTTGATATTGGTGATGTCATGCATGACTAATGATAGGGACACCGCCACTGACCTATCTTCTCTGCGTCACGTTGTTCATCTCTGGAGCTCGAGGAGCGTTGTTCATCTCTGGAGCTCGAGGAGTCACCATCGGAGTCACCATCTGCGGATCCGTGATCCTCGGAGTCGCCGTTTCTTGCTGCCAAGTCGTCTGGGAGTAGTGCCGAATAGGAATCAAGGAAGTTCCGATGACCTCCCATTTTTGTCCTCCTGGGATGCCGTTCCGCTCACGCGCCACTTTCTTCACTTCTTGTTCCAATTCAAGTCAGTCGCGAGTCAAGTCTTCTCTTATGTAGCAATGTGGATGCGGAGAAAGGCAAGACGGGCGATGACTTCGAATTTTCCTCAGTAGTTCAGTTCTCAATGTTGGTGACTGGAGGAAGATCTCGATGCAAAACTTCTGAAAAAATGTGAAAGAGTAAAACAAGTTAGGAATCGTAGTCACACAAAGTTCATTATTTGACGAGGACAGTACATAGTGGCATAAAAGGCCTATAAATCGTTTTTGATCATATTGAACTCTGTTCATCTCTTTCAAATGAAAGTAGAAAGAAAAGAGAAAAAAAACATAGAATGAGTTGTTTTCGATTAGGGATGGATATACAGGGTGCGGCAAAAAGCTTGGTGGACAGTATTTTTCCGATAAAAACTTAACGGATTGAGCAAATCAAACAAAATTTCCAACAAAGTTTATACATATAGTTTGGGATATAACTGCACTTTCATATTTCGGACAGCCCTCTTAACACAGGCGCGGAGTCATTTCATTTCTCATTTCTTTATTCCAAGCACATGAGATATCATGAAAACACAAACAAGAGCAAAGTTAAATGCATGGACTTTCGTCTAAGTGGCGGTATTTAGGGGTTGCGGTATAGATGAGAAGGGGGGAGGATGATATACTTAAAATCGACAATTATATTAGTCATTAACGAAAGGTTTAGGTAATATCTTTTCAGTACGCAGAGATAATAATTGTTTTTTGAAACTAGCAGTAGTAGGTGTACTGACGAACTCAAAAGGTAATGAATTCCATACTGATAGCTGGCGAGAAACACATGTAGAAATAGAACATTTGCTAATATTATGAGGTGTTTTTAGCCTGAGCTCATGAGAATGGCGAGAAATTCTCTGTACTGCGGACAATTGAAACAAGTTCATAGTTTCAAGTTCACATTTTTTGTGGACACATTTATGAATAAATAAAAAGTCAGATATAGCACGACGATATTCAAGAGTTTCTAGGCCTAACATGGAGATTCTTTGTGAATAAGGAAGTCTGGAATGGCCAGATCTTGCTAGGATTCTTCTCGTAAACGACCGCTGAACTTTTTTAATAGATTTTACTAAGCCGGGGGATGAGGGATTCCATAACTCACTAGCGTATTCAAGAACAGGTCTGATATAAATTTTAAAAGCTGAAGTTAAAAGAGGCGGACATGGTGACTTGAAGGCTTTTAACAAGAGCAGAGCCTTTTTTACATTTGTCTTCAACATGGCTATGATAAGAAAAACGATCACATATGATTACACCAAGATCTTTGGCAACTCTACCAACTACTAGAGGTTGACTGTTCATGTAATAGACGCTGCGAGAATTGGATGATCCGAGATGAAGTACATTACACTTAGATGTGGATAGGGACAAATTCCACTCTAGGCACCAATCGGTTATACGATTCAAAGCTAGTTGGATATAATTACAAGAGGTAGCGCGTCCCATTATCTTTATATCATCAGCGATTAAGCAAAATTTGATAGAATCGGGGATAGCTTCTTTAACAGAGTCGATGTACAACAAGAATAACAACGGGCCTAAAGATGATCCTTGAGGTATACCTGAAATTACGGGAATTGGGTCGGATAGACTATTATCGATCATAACTGTTTGAGAGCGGCCAACAAGTTAACCATTTAACGATTGGACAAGAGATACCAAAAGATGCTATCCTATTTAGAAGTAATCTATGATCAACAGAATCAAATGTTTTACTGATATCAAGGAAAACTATATCGATAGGGATGCTTTGGGATAACGAGTCAACAATGAAAGAATGAGATTTCACTAAAGAGGTCACAGTAGACCTCCTAGCTCTAAAACCAGCCTGGTAGGGCGTTAAAAGGTTCTCTTTTTCTAAATAGCAAGATACTTCCTTAACAATAATTTTCTCCATAACTTTTGATAAAGAACAGCATAGAGAAATAGGTCTGTAATTGGTAACTAGATTCCGGAAATTGCTCTTGTGTACTGGTTTAACTATAGATCTCTTCCATAGTAGGGGAACAGAGCCAGTAAGAAGGCTATTATTAAATAGGATACATAATGGTTTAATCAGTGCAAAGCGACATTTCTTCAATACAATATTAGGAATAGAATCAGGGTACGTGTTACGCTTAGATTCAAGAGAAGATAATGCTCGTATTACCATATCTTCGGTTATATAATCGAAATTTAACGACTCAGTAACGATTGGTAAATTAATTTCAGGCAATGGGCATTGAAGAGGTACAAAAAATACGGACGAGAAATAGCGAGAGAACTCATCAGCTTTCTCTGATGGGGAAAAGTTTTCATTTAAATAACTATCGATCAAAGCGGGAATAGGATTATTGGCTGTACTCAAACGGCTTCTACAAGCCGCGAAAAATGATTTCTGATTACCTCGTAAAATCAGTTGAGATTCTCTTTTAATTTCGAATTCTTTCAGCTTTTGATCAAATTCGGAAGTTTTTCTAATACAGTAATCCGAATACGGGGCATTTCGAGAAATTCGTTGTAATTTAACGAAAATCTTACGTAGATTTGAAGGATAGCGGGATAAATCGTCTCTAGGATCTACAGTTGGGACAAACTTATCAATTAGAGAGTTAATGAAAGAGACAAGATAATTATTAGCTGATTCGACATCTAACAAGCCAAATATTTGAGTCCAATCTTGCATAGCTATTTCATACTCAATAGCAGGCCAATTTGCTTAAAAGAATGAAAAGATTTTGAAATAGTTGCGGATAATGATAAAGTAAATGAAACTCCGTGATGGTCACTACCATTGAATCGACCGATTACATTACAGTCAGACACAATATTCACATTGGGAAATACTAAATCGAGAATATTATCATTCCTAGTTGGAGAACATACATATTGGGTGAAAAAATTATCATTCATATATTCAAGAAACATTTCATGTTGACCGTTTCTGTTGGATATTTGCTTACACCAGTCGATATACGGAAAATTGAAGTCACCAGTAATCATTACAGGGATCTTATCAGAAGCATTTGGATTATTCAGCTCACATTCAAAGTAGTTCAAAAACTTTTCTAAAGAAGCAGTGGGAGAACAAGGAGATCGATAGACACAATTACATCTTAACTTTCCTGATCTAGATGAACTTTGAAGAACATTAATAGAAACGCATTCAATATCATCTTCTGAAAAACTAGAAACAAGGGAACAGGGAACTCGAGGCGAAATCAAAAATGCTGTTCCACCACCTTTAGAGGCACTGTTTCTATCGCAACGGAACAACTGATAATTAGACATACCGGTTATTAACGAGTCACTTTCTTGGTCACTCAACCAAGTCTCACTTATAGCTATCATATCATAAATATTTGAAGCGAGCAAGTAAGAAAGGTTATACAACTTATTACGAATTGAACGAGCAGTTATTGAAAAGCACTTGATATTGGTGATGTCATGCATGACTAATGATAGGGACACCGCCACTGACCTATCTTCTCTGCGTCACGTTGTTCATCTCTGGAGCTCGAGGAGCGTTGTTCATCTCTGGAGCTCGAGGAGTCGCCATCGGAGTCACCATCTGCGGATCCGTGATCCTCGGAGTCGCCGTTTCTTGCTGCCAAGTCGTCTGGGAGTAGTGCCGAATAGGAATCAAGGAAGTTCCGATGACCTCCCATTTTTGTCCTCCTGGGATGCCGTTCCGCTCACGCGCCACTTTCTTCACTTCTTGTTCCAATTCAAGTCAGTCGCGAGTCAAGTCTTCTCTTATGTAGCAATGTGGATGCGGAGAAAGGCAAGACGGGCGATGACTTCGAATTTTCCTCAGTAGTTCAGTTCTCAATGTTGGTGACTGGAGGAAGATTTTGAGAACTCGACGCTTCTTCACGGGGTCGCCGAATCGTTTGAACCTTGCACTTGCAAGTTCTGGGTAGCCGAGGTCGAGAGAAAGGGCCTTGAGAAAGAATTGATCCGAACTGTCCGTGGCTTCGTCACTGGGCTGCTCAGGAAGTCCAACACAAACTAGGTTCTGTGCTTTCTCTTCGAAGAGGTTCTTGTCGACAGTGATTGCACGCACGGCAGCTTGGTAGGCGAGCATATGATGTGGGATGGAGAGAAGGGAAGGGATTGTGGGGGTCTGGGGCTGAGGAGTCGAGAAGGGGGGAGAAGTATGAAGAGTTGAAAAACGAGAGACGAGGTCTTCGACGATTGTCTCCAGGCTTGAGATTTTGTTCATCATATCATCAAATTTCTTCTCATATTCTGGGCAACGCGTGTACTGGGGAAGGGAAAGGTGGGTGCGCTTGCCAGGCATTTTCAGAAGCAAACGAGTCAATATGAGACGTGGTAGATCACCGACTGCTCAGTGTGAGCAAAGAAAGGGGAGTGAGTCGCTTGTGGAAGACACTTACCGTGGTGGACAGGCAAGCGACGTCAAGAGGGCGTGCTTCAGACTTTCAAAATTTTTGTGGAAGGCAGCAAAGGTCTTGCCCTCAAGAACTGACCACATAGAGAAGTCTAGGGGATTCAAATCAGGCGAGTACGGAGGCCATTCAGTGGAGGTGGAGGGGAAATTGGTCTAGCACCGGTCTTGCCTCACATTAGTCTTGTGGGCGAGCGCAGAGTCCTGCTGGAACGTCCAGTTGCGTCCCACGAAAAGAGCCTGGCTCTAGGGAAGTACTTCCTCAACGAGAAAATCGTTCAGTTAGTTATTGGCATCAACTTTGGCTCCCTGATCGACGAAAAAGATTGGAGTCTTGCCAGTCATGCAAATCTTGGTCTAGACCATGAAAGAAGCGGGATAGCCCTTTATCGAGACGTAACGGCCACTTTTATTGACCTTGTTGACCGATTCAGACCAAATCCTTTCGTTCTGGTGGTTGAAGAACTGCTCAATATTGAACAACTTCTCATCGGTGAAGAGAATATTCAAACAGTCCACCGGTTTGAACCGCTTTGACAGTTCGCGACATCTCCGAAGACAAGTCGCCTTCATCTGGTCTGTCTTTTATTTCTCCTTTGTGACATGTTTTGGCACTGCCAACCTCGGCCCTTTTTTGAACACCTTTTGTCCTTTGAAGACAGCTTACTGCGTTTTAGGATTGTTTAGTCCAAGCCCGGCTAAGAATTGGTAAGCCTAAGCGAATTTCGATGTTAGGATTTTTCTGGAGGCAATGCAAAGGAGAAACGATTCAACAGCTGCAACGACCACAGACGAACCACTTCTAGCGACGTACCCCAACCAAGTTTAGTAAATTAGGTTGGGGTACGTCGCTATAAATGGTTGGTGTGTGGCCGTTGTAGCTGCTGGTATTGCTTCTCGGTATTCAAAGTCTAGTATTGGCACTCCCCAAAGAGTTCCTGAGAGCGATCCTTTATCATCCCGAAAATGAGGGCTAAGAAGTTGCAAGGGCTACAAAAAAGCCCGAATTCGGCAGTGACAAAACAAGGACAAAAAAAACTACTTTGGCAGTGACAAAACAAGGACAAAAAACCCCGATTTTGGCAGGTTTTGATCCTATTGGTAAGTTTTGATTCCGTAAGATTGGTTTTGATCCTATGGTGAATACTATTTCGAAGATCAAAAGCTTTCTCCTCCCTCTTTCTCAAACAATTCAGAGCTTTGTTTTCTCAAAACTTTCTCAATTTCATTGTATTAGGCTCGAAAATCTACATTTATACTTCTAGCACGCCAAAGCTTTTTTTCCTCCACAGTTGATCACGTTTTTTGAAAACTGTCGAACTTCAGGAGGGAGCTTTGACTTATTCGGAAAAAAATATACGTACAACCGTGTTGATAGTCGAAATAAGAAAATCATATTTTGCTTCGATTTCTTCATGAGACTCCAGAATAATCCGCCATGGAACGCGTGACAGAAAACAATGAATGCATTGCTTTATGATCCCTGTTGCGATAATCTACAAAGACAGACTGATTATGAGATCTGGGGCATGGACTATTTATTTTCACTCTATCAAAGAAAAGGAAACAGTAATATTATCTGAATTCAGCAGAGGGGGGGGGGAGCTGATGAACACAATTAATTACAATTAACCGACTCATTTTTTTCCCTCAGTATAATGTCTAAGAGAGACCCCAGCCAACCTTCATCGTACCTTGTTTGGAAAGAAACCAGCTGAGTTAACAAGTTGGTTAGAACGAAGTTCAATAGAAATAGAAGTCTTTCTGCTGTGTTGCGAGTTAGATAAGGATGGTCCCAGTCCATATCGGGAATGTGGAAATCTACCAGAACAATGTTTTATTCTCCTGTAGAAGTTAAACTCGATAACTTAAGCTTTATTTTCGAATTCTGTGATGTGGAACAAAGCAAAAGGCCGATAAACTAAGAAAAACCTTGTCTAATCTTTCCCCATTATCAGGAAGATTAAAATCGACACGACTGACTTTTAAGCATTTCTTAGCAAGAACTATCAAACCACCGCCTGTTTGACCATTACGTACATATATCTTGCCGGTGCACGCAGTAAGTGGGTTATTGGAAGAAAGCATCTGGCGTGTTCTCATTGAGCCAGCTTTCTACTAAGAAATATAAATCGACGTGTTTTTCCTCAATAAATTCTAATAGTTCATTTTTTTTGGAAAGACCGGAAAGACGGTTTGAAGCTAAGAATTCAAAATTGTTTTTTTTCTTCAAGGTTAGGTTTGAAGCTGAAATTTTAAGTCACCATATGAATTCGATGAATCGGTCGAATTTTTGTGAATTTCTTGTTAGCTAGATGTAGTATAAGAGAACTGTGGTTGTGATTCAGAGAAACAAAAAGTTTTTCGAGAGCTTTGAGGAACAAATACCTTAGAGAGTTATTGCGAAATTCGACTGCTCCTCTCAATTATTATATAAAAAGAAGTAATTTTTTTGCTTTTAAAAACAATCGAATAGTTCAAAAAAATTCAACATCTCTGACACACGGTTTTACATCTATGAAACTTTTTTGCGATCAGTTATTCCCGAACTTTTCAAGTATTGACAGTAATATATCTATGTATATATTTAAAGGACAAGATGCATAGAAGTTGCAAAAGTATTTAGAGGGAATGGATCAGTGAATTAATTTTGATGATCAGGCAGATCAACTGACGCTTTTATGAACAGCTATCAGAAGTAGACGGATATTTTTCACACTATCAGTTGTGAGAAACTATAGTATGCTCATGCCCTTATCGGCTCGAGAAAGAAGTCGTGGAGTTGCAGATTGTCACAATAAACTTCCTCGTTCTTCTGAGCGTCTTCTTTGCTTCCGCTGTGTTCGACGCTCACTCTTACGCGGGAGAATATTTAGAGATGGAGCTCCGTGAGAATGTTCAATCTTATGCGAACTTTCTGTCTATTCGGCCGAAGACAGGTTTGTCAATCATCAAGTGAATCATTTATTATATATAAAAAAGCAGATTCAATGATCAACTAATCACTGACTCCTTAACCCCATTAGAATAATTTTTCCTTCTTCTTCAAAATATTCGTTTCCTTGTCAATGTAATAGGCATAATTGACATATTTATATACAAATCTGCGGTTACTCGTGTTTCTGAAGAATTAAGAGCGAGAATTTAAAACAAAAAAGACAAAAACTTAATTAGAATATGGTCCAAACCGCGCGGTCTCAAGATGTTCAAATCTTGTTCAACCATGGTCATAAGAATTATAATAAAAAGCGCGGTTGATGAACAATAACTTTTTTATAATAATGCAACTACGCGAAATTCACAGCATGAGAGCTGCCAGAGTTATATGTAATGTATGTATTGTGGTACATTACCAAATGCTCCTGAAAGTTCTCAAACTAACCAAATACCCTCGCAAATCATTTCCGGATGATCAGAGTCTGAGACTCAGGTGTGAATACTCTTCTACAAAAAACTACTTTTTTCCGTTCCTAAATCGTGTGAACAGGGCCGGGCCCCTACTGCTCAATTATTCCTAAAGACTTTGTTTTCTTTGAAGAATGTTGAGATATGAAAGAAAGTTTGAGAAAGTTATACAAAGGTTTTGTATATGAAGACTGACTTTGAAAGTTTTTTCTCTTTTTTCTCCAAATTTTTAATGTTGTAATATTTTAACTTAAATCACATATTTTATTTCTGAGTTTTGGAATAATGATTGTTGATTTCCAGCTCTTCTACATCACAAACAGTATTTATAACTGATTTGGAAAAAAAAACTCTACAAAAAACAAACAACCTTTCATCAATCTGCAAATGCTTAGTTACACAGTTTAAAAACAGCAACGCCTGGATAAGGTGACATCACCGAACGGGATCGAAACCAGCCATCTCTTTTCATTCCGGGAGCAAGCGCGTTACCATTACACAACGATGACATAATGTTATTCCGTGCGATAGTGCTACGTACATACATATGAAAGGCTCAATTGCCTTGCTCTCTTAGTCACGCATGTTCATGAAGTGAAAGCGTTGTGAATGGAGCATAACTACAGACTGCACAATTAGGACAGAATAAAGATGGGAGATGGATGATAAATCTTCAAATGCTCATTTACACAGTTTTAAGATGGATGATAAATCTTCAAATGCTCAGTTACACAGTTTTCATTCCCTTTTCTTTGCTCACACTGAGCAGTCGGTGATCTACCACGTCTCATATTGACTCGTTTGCTTCCGAAAATGCCTGGCAAGCGCACCCCCCTTTCACCTCCCCAGTGCACGCGTTGCTCAGAATAAGAGAAGAAATTTGAAGATATGATGAACAAAATCTCAAGACTGAGATATTTATGATATGATAGCTATAAGTGAGACTTGGTTGAGTGACCAAGAAAGTGACTCGTTAATAACCGGTATGTCTAATTATCAGTTGTTCCGTTGCGATAGAAACAGTGCCTCTAAAGGTGGTGGAACAGCATTTTTGATTTCGCCTCGAGTTCCCTGTTCCCTTGTTTCTACTTTTTCAGAAGATGGTATTGAATGCGTTTCTATTAATGTTCTTCAAAGTTCATCTAGATCAGGAAAGTCAAGATGTAATTGTGTCTATCGATCTCCTTGTTCTCCCACTGCTTCTTTAGAAAAGTTTTTGAACTACTTTGAATGTGAGCTGAATAATCCAAATGCTTCTGATAAGATCCCTGTAATGATTACTGGTGACTTCAATTTTCCGTATATCGACTGGTGTAAGCAAATATCCAACAGAAACGGTCAACATGAAATGTTTCTTGAATATATGAATGATAATTTTTTCACCCAATATGTATGTTCTCCAACTAGGAATGATAATATTCTCGATTTAGTATTTCCCAATGTGAATATTGTGTCTGACTGTAATGTAATCGGTCGATTCAATAATAGTGACCATCACGGAGTTTCATTTACTTTATCATTATCTGCAACTATTTCAAAATCTTTTCAATCTATTAAGCAAATTGGCCTGCTATTGAGTATGAAATAGCTATGCAAGATTGGACTCAAATATTTGGCTTCTTAGATGTCGAATCAGCTAATAATTATCTTGTCTCTTTCATTAACTCTCTAATTGATAAGTTCGTCCCAACTGTAGATCCTAGAGACGATTTATCCCGCTATCCTTCAAATCTACGTAAGATGTTCGTTAAATTACAACGAATTTCTCGAAATGCCCCGTATTCGGATTACTGTATTAGAAAAACTTCCGAGTTTGATCAAAAGCTGAAAGAATTCGAAATTAAAAGAGAATCTCAACTGATATTACGAGGTAATCAGAAATCATTTTTCGCGGCTTGTAGGAGCCGTTTGAGTGCAGCCAATAATGCTATTCCCGCTTTGATCGATAGTGATTTAAATGAAAAATTTTCCCCATCAGAGAAAGCTGATGAGTTCTCTCGCTAATTCTCGTCCGTATTTTCTGTACCTCTTCAATGTCCATTACCTGAAATTAAATTACCAATCGTTACTGAGCCGTTCAATTTCGATTATATAACCGAAGATATGGTAATACGAGCATTATCTTCTCTTGAATCTAAGTGTAACACGTCCCCTGATTCTATTCCTAATATTGTATTGAAGAAATTTCGCTTTGCCCTGATTAAACCATTATGTATCCTATTTAATAATAGCCTTCTTACTGGCTCTGTTCCCCTACTATGGAAGAGATCTACAGTAAAACCAGTACACAAGAGCAATTCCCGGAATCTAGTTACCAATTACAGACCTATTTCTCTATGCTGTTCCTTATCAAAAGTTATGGAGAAAATTATTGTTAAGGAAGTATCTTGCTATTTAGAAAAAGAGAACTTTTTATCGCCCTACCAGGCTGGTTTTAGAGCTAGGAGGTCTACTGTGACCTCTTTAGTTGAATCTCATTCGTTCATTGTTGACTCGTTATCCCAAAGCACCCCTATCGATATAATATTCCTTGATATCAGTAAAGCATTTGATTCTGTTGATCATAGAATACTTCTAAATAGGATAGCATATTTTGGTATCTTTTCTCCAATCGTTAAATGGTTAACTTATTATCTTGTTGGCCGCTCACAAACAGTTATGATCGATAATAGTCTATCTGACTCAATTCCCGTAATATCAGGTATACCTCAAGGATCATCTTTAGGCCCGTTGTTATTCTTGTTGTACATCGACTCTGTTAAAGAAGCTATCCCCGATTCTATCAAATTTTGCTTATTCGCCGATGATATAAAAATAATGGGACGCGCTACCTCTTGTAATTATATCCAACTAGCTTTGAATCGTATAACCGATTGGTGCCTAGAGTGGAATTTGTCCCTATCCATATCTAAGTGTAATATACTTCATCTCGGATCATCCAATTCTCGCAGCGTCTATTACATGAACAGTCAACCTCTAGTAGTTGGTAGAGTTGCCAAAGATCTTGGTGTAATCATATGTGATCGTTTCTCTTATCGTAATCATGTTGAAGACAAATGTAAAAAAGGCTTTGCTCTTGTTAACATGATGTTAAAAGCCTTCAAGTCACCATGTCCGCCTCTTTTAACTTCAGCTTTTAAAATTTATGTCAGACCTGTTCTTGAATACGCTAGTGAGTTATGGAATCCCTCATCCCCCGGCTTAGTAAAATCTATTGAAAAAGTTCAGCGGTCGTTTACGAGAAGAATCCTAGCAAGATCTGGCCATTCCAGACTTCCCTATCCACAAAGAATCTCCATGTTAGGCCTAGAAACTCTTGAACATCGTCGTGCTATATCTGACCTTTTATTTATTCATAAATGTGTCCACAAAAAATGTGAACTTGAAACTTTGAACTTGTTTCAATTGTCTGCAGTACAGAGATTTTCTCGCCATTCTCATGAGCTCAGGCTAAAAAAACCTCATAATATTAGCAAATGTTCTATTTCTACATGTGTTTCTCGCCAGCTATCAGTATGGAATTCATTACCTTTTGAGATCGTCAGTACACCTAATACTGCTAGTTTCAAAAAACAATTATTATCTCTGCCTACTGAAAAGATATTACCTAAACCTTTCGTTCATGACTAATATAATTGTCGATTTTAAGTATATCACCCTCCCCCCCCCTTTTTTCATCTATACCGCAACCCCTAAACACCGCCACCTAGAAGAAAGTCCATGCATTTAACTTTGTTTTTATTTGGGTTTTCATGATATCTCATGTGCTTGGAAAAAAGAAATTAAATAAATGAAAGGCAGTGAAGCCTAGTTAAGAATTGGGCATTCTCGAGTTATGCTCTTTTTATAACAATTTCGCCTCATGAGCATGTGTGACTAGGCAATCGAGCCTTTCATATATGGCACTATCGCCTGGGATGGCAATGTGTCACTGTTGTGTAATAGTAACGCGCTTGCTCCTGGATTAAGAAGAGTTGGCTGGTTTCGATCCCGCCCAGTGAAAACACCTTTTTACCATGCGATGGTATCACTTTTCAATCTCCGAGAGTATAAAGGTGAAATTCAAGAATTGTGCAAGATTATTGAAAATCGAATCGGTATGGTATCAAAACCTTTTTTCTGCACAACATAATGTTTTCTACAAAAAAATAAGTGGTTGATTAACGCAAGAAATTATATTTCAAAAATTTTCACAACATGAATACAACTAAGCTGCAAACGCAACAACAGCTAAAAAGGAACAAGAAGCCTTTGAGTATTTTGTGGGAAAGTTATTTCTAAGACCATCATACTGGAGAGAGAGATAGAGAGAGAGAGAGAGATAGAGAGAGAGAGAGAGAGAGAGAGAGAGAGAGAGAGAGAGAGAGAGAGAGAGAGAGAGAGAGAGAGAGAGAGTAGTATAAATACGCCCACTCTAGAGGCCTAGACGAGAGAGGGGAGACCGGGTCCGAATTCGGTCCGTGACCGATAGCTCACGTACCTATTCTGTCTGAATAACTCGTAATGTTATTATAATCATTGGTTTAATCCTGTCGTGATGTGATTATGTGTTCCAACGTAATTATCACCTCAGCTGCTTTGAGTGAGTGTCCGCGGGTTTTGTATGGTGTTCCCTGTCTTGCGATCCCAAACACAAACATAGGATTGACAAGTTTATTTGGCTTTATGCTTGCTTGGATTGACAACATTATAAGATGGATAGTGTGAACGATTACATTACGATTACATTATAGAGCATCTGGAGAGATAGTCACGGTAGTACCAATAATCACATTACAAAGTGGCCGAGCGAGTTAATTAGTATTAATATTTTACATCACGAACACAGAGAACAAAGGGCGGTTGTGAGCAACGGATCTCCGACTGAAGTCGGGCCCGGTCTCTCTTCTCTCCTCGGAACTAAAGAATGGGCGTATTTATACTACACGCTCTCTCTCTTTCTTTCTCTCTTTCTTTCTTTCTTTCTTTCTTTCTTTCTTTCTTTCTTTCTTTCTTTCTTTCTTTCTTTCTTTCTTTCTTTCTTTCTCTCTCTCTCTCTCTCTCTCTCTCTCTCTCTCTCTCTCTCTCTCTCTCTCTCTCTCTCTCTCTCTCTCTCTCTCTCTCTCTCTCTCTCTCTCTCTCTCTCTCTCTCTCTCTCTCTCTCTCTCTCTCTAGTCAGAAGGATCATAGAAAAGAGGCGGTGCCTTACAAATAACATTCAGACATTCACACCTCCTATCTTTACCCCAGGTCCGTCCTCGAACCGAAACGAAAAAATAAAATATTAAAAAAAACGGTGGGTTATGTTCCTGGTGATGTTGCAATGAGTTCAAATACAATGCGCGAAGTTATGAGTTACACATTCATGGATAAAATTACAACTCAGGATACCATACAAGTGCTTACACCTAGAATGCATAAAATGTTTATCTTTAGTGGTCATAATGGTAATTTCTACTCTACTTATTCAAGCACGGAGTGTCCTTATGGCAGGTTTCTTGTTTAGGTCTTTCTGAAGGCAAAATAGTCGGAGTTGTTCTTGACGGTGTCTCATCGGGATCAATCTTGGAGGGGTTTCATTGGACTCGGGCTTGGCTGGGCTTCTCTTAGTCGGACGTGGCAGGGGCTCATCTTAGTCGTGCGTGGCAGAGGCTCATCGTTGTCGTAGGGGCCCATCGTAGTCATGTGTTACAGGGGCTCATCGGGCATGGCATTGGCACACAAGCACTGTACAACTCTTTCATTCCTCTTTCTCCCTTTATCAAGATTTGATTGGTCATTTATTATTCAGCAGGTCTGGACGGTCGGGTGAACCGAAATCTTAATGCGTCTCTTCACAGACTTCTCGCCTTTTTTCGCTCTCACCGCAATATCTGTACACGACTGGACGCACTTACTCTGAGTTCATTAGGGTGCCGGCATCCTTTTACCTACTTTTTCTCTCTTGAAGTCTGTGCTCTCGGTTATAATGAGTCAGTTCGTCGCATCCCGGAAGTTTTTAATATCCTCACCGTCGATCAGTTACTTGTACGGCGCTTTGCTGCCCGACGAAGAGCCTAGCAGTGCTTTTGAGGGCTCGAATGAACCTCCTACTTTTGTCCATAACATGATTCGCCCTAAGTGCCTTATCCCGGTAGTGGACTCCTAGTTCTTCAATGATATGCAGTGTCGTGTGCTGATTAGGTTGCGGTTGGTCACTTTCTTCGAACAAGATTTTAAACGGGTGCTCTTTATAGCGTGGCTTCTTGTCATTCAGGCATAATTCCGCCAGTAGGAGAGTACTCCTAACGGACTCCATGTCTGTGGGCTGCTTGTTCACGTGATCGGGCGTCTATTTTGATTTTGGCTCATCCGCTATTGTCTCATCGGGTGGGGGAGTGGCTTCGGCTGTTTGTTCTTCTGGCGTATCTGAATCGGGCACGGCTGGCACAGCGGCATCGGGATCGGCAGCGGCTGGCTCGGCGAACTCAGGATCGGTTTCAATACATGAACAAAATTTGGACTTACTCGAGCACAGATTGCACCCGGGAGTCTTATATACTTGTTCGCGGCGGCCTCTTAGGCTTCTCTAACTGGGGAACAACGATTACGGACGACAGCTGCCATTGCCTGCATTCGCGGCTGTCTAAAAAGATCCGGAGAATTTTGTTCTTCTCGAAATCCTCTACTCACTCGGTCAAACCTGCCTGTCCTGGGATCCTCTTAAGTGTATCTGCTGTTGGGTCACACGAATCCATTTGGCTGTCTTCGTCCGTAATCGTTGTTCCTCACTTAAATTTAAATTTAAATCTTTCTTATCACCGAAGGGTAACTTGTTGATAACTATTATATGTGTCTTGCCTTGTTGATGCGTTGTTAAGAAGAATGAGACTTCGAACGTTTCGCTTTATAAAAGCATCGTCAGCGAATGGAATCACCTAAACACAATGGTGAGCACAGCAGAAATATGAAAAAAAGAAATATTTGATTCATATTTCTGCTGTGCTCACCATTGTGTTTAGGTGATTCCATTCGCTGACGATGCTTTTATAAAGCGAAACGTTCGAAGTCTCATTCTTCTTAACAACGCATCAACAAGGCAAGACGACACAGATAATAGTTATCGTCTACTGGATTCTCAATCCGATGCGTTTAACTCAGCACAAATTCTTCAGTAACTTGTTGAGTTACCGCTTATACGGTGTATTAAATTGGTCAGTATGAACGGGATAAAATCTTGGCATTTGGGGATCCACTCTTCAATCCGTTTTAAGGTAATCCGGTAGGTCGACGACTGTGAGAAGGTTCAGTTCTTCTAGAATCTTTGCGAACTCTCGAAGCTCAGTGATGTGGTTCTGAGTATCTGCGATTCTGTTCCACAAACCGATAGCTCTTCTAAAATAGAAATTAGAGTGCTTATAATGGTAATATCGTCTGCGTAAGTTATTACATTGGTGTGAGCGCTATCGGAGGGGAGGTCGCGTAGATAGAGGTTGAACAACGTGGGCGAGAGGGCGCTGCCTTGTGGGACTCCGTTTCTGATCAGCCGGGAGCTCGAAAAGGTGTTGCGGAAAAGTGTGCATCCTGTGCGTCCTCTCAGATACGAAGAGAGCCATTTCTTGATGTAGTTGGGCACGCTTGTGGTCATGAAGAGGTCGATTAGCTTGGTGATGTCGATGCTGTCGAAGGCTTTGGACATGTCGATCGCCATAAGGACTGTGCGCTTCGCTGGTCTTTTCTCATTGAAACCGTCTGCGATGTTCTTTGTGAGATTCAGGAGTGCCGAAGTGGTTGAGCGGCCCGCCGTGAATCCGTGTTGGTGTTCCGCCGGTGGTATGTGGGACTCGATAGTGTTGAGGAGTAGTCGTTCAATCACTTTTGCGACGGGGGAGAGAAGAGAGATCGGGCGGTAGTTTGAGCTGTCGGTGGCTTGTTTCCCCGGCTTCAGGAGAGGGATGATATCCGAGAACTTCCATATCATAGGGATCCGGCAAGTGCGTAGTGAATCGTTGATGAGGATAGTGAGAGCGTTGATTCCTCTGGGACCTAGGTTATGTAGGAGTATTGGAGCAAGGCCGTCTGGTCCAAGGGCTGTTGATTTCTTTGTTGCTCTGATGGCTGATGTGACCTCTTTTTCTGAGAAATCAGTGAAGTCGTCGATGACAAGTTGCCGTACTTTTCTCATCGTCTTTCTGTTGTCCTTGGAGGTTGTGTACGAGACTGGGCGAGTGAAAGCTTTGTTGAAACGGTTGGTGGCTTCAGTGGCGGATGTCACTGTATCTTTGTCGAAGCAGATGGCGCAGTTGGGTGGGGGTCTCCCTTTGTTGTTCAGCATCTTGATCGTCTTCCATAACTTGTTGCTGTCTCTTTTAGGGTCAAAGCTCTCCATGAATTGTCTCCAGACGTCTCGTTCGTTCTTGTCTGTGGCTCTCCTAATGTTTTGGTTGAGGTTGTATATCTCAGGGCAGAAGGGGTCGGATTCTCTCAAAGCGTCCCGTTGGGACATCCAGTCGCGGATTTCCGAAGTTAGCGCTGTTTCTCTCTTGTGTAAAAGACCGCGTGGAATTGTGCTGGCAGCTGCTGATAGCAGTATCTTCCGTAAGAAGGGCTCAGCTTGGGCGGCGGGAAGGTTCGGGAGAGGTGATTTGGCTAGCTTCTCCTCAACTAGTGAATGGAAACGGAACCAGTCTGCTTTGTTGTAGTTCGCGAATGTCACGTTTCTGTGCGTCCGTATGAAGTTGTTGCTCTCGATTTCGATGACTAGATCTGAACTTCCTGATGTGACGGTTTTCCATGAGGCTTCGGATAAGAGATCTTGGGAGCAGATGGAGATGTCGGGCGACGAGGGTCTTCCACTGGAGGGAACACGGGTAGGAGAGTCTCGGTTGAGTGTCGCGTATTCAGACTCATCGATTGCGTTTGCGATGAGGGTACCTCTGCTGTCGGAGGAGTGAGAGAACGCGTCGTGAGCGTTGAGATCGCCAAGGATAATGGAGTTGGAACGAGTGAGGAGTGGAGACGAAAGATCTGTAACCGTTGCTGCAGGAACTGGTTGGTGGTATGTAGATGTTAGTGACATCGAGGAAGGTACCGTTGATTCCTGTTACGCGAATGCTGAGTGATTCCAGATGAGTGTCCGTTGGAGAGGGGATGACACTGTAGTTGAGCGAGTGACTGATGCCGGTGATGAGGCCGCCTCCGGTGTTTGTGCCTCGATCTCTTCTAAGCAGTGTGTATCCGGGGAACGATGGTGTTTCGGAGCGATCGGTTAGCTTGGTTTCCTGTAGCAGGAATAGGTCGATCTTCAGGCGTGTGACGAGGTCAAGGATCTCCGAAGTTTTACCGCTTAGGCTGTTGCAGTTGTATTGCAGGAATCTTACGCTCTTGTTGCCTCTAGTATGAGCGTTGTTGGGAGGGACCGAGATAGAGATGTAGAAGGAGTGGTTGTAGTGGTGCAGGATGGGCACTGATAGCTGCACTAGACGTTATTCTTGACAGAGTGAAGGCCACTGCAAGACGACTTTGTGTGTACCCATTCTGAGCAGAATGAGCATTGTACGCAGTTGGTGTTGGCCTTCTTCCCGCATGTCGTGCAGTTCCAGGAGGTGGTTGGCCCTGGATTGCTTTCGATGTCCCCGGCTTGAAGAAGTAGGAGTTGAGACAGACCAGCCGGGTCGGGCTGTCTCATTGTAGAAAAAATTGAGCGAGGAGACGATGGGTAGCTCCACATGGAGCTGTTCTTCGGAGCGGGCTGCATCCGGAGAAGTGAGGTGATGTCCTTTGCAGTCTGGAGACTGTCGTGCTGCACCGCGTGAAGGCGGACATCGTTGTAGCACTCTGAATACGCTCAGATGTGGTCCCTGTCATTTCCTACCCCAAAATGTTTCGTTATGTATTGTGGTAGCAGCAATTGTTAATTCTCATATCCGATTGACGGAAACTTTCTACCACCACAAACAATGGTTAAAGATCTTGGAATCACGTTCGACTCCTCATTGTCGTTCTCTCTCCATATCAACGCCATGTGTAAGAAAGCGACGAGACGGATGAACCTGATACTGCGACCGCTCAAGACCAAGTCCATCCCCGTTCTGCTGCGTGTTTGGAATACGTACATCTTACCTCTACTTGAGAACGGAAGTGAAGTGTGGACTCCTATGTCTATTGGCCTCGTGAATGAAATAGAGAGGGTACAACGATCTTCGCATTCTCTTTAGAAATGGCATTGTTGATCTCAGCTACTGCGAACGTCTAGCCACGACATTAAACTCTAAACGATGAGATCATCGGCTCGATGACCTCATACAATTCAAATTAGGCGAAAATTTTGAAAGATGACGCCACCTTGATTTTCTTTCTTTTTTTTTTGGAAATAAAAGGTCCTGCATGGAATTCCATTCTTAGAACTTACGCGCTTAATTCATTTTTAATCTAGTTAGTAGAGCAAAATTACAAACCAGTCAAGTTTTATTGCATTTTTCTTACGGGCATACCCAGTGACAGAGTCAATGTCTGCGCTCTGCTCTTTTCTTATTACACGGACTCGATACTACATGTTCAACCAAAAAAGTGAAATGTTTTTTTTAAGTACGGAAACAAACTAGATTGCGATTAGTTAGTACTTTAAGATTCATTTGGAGAGAAAGACGGCATTTGAAATGTCATCTTCTCGTACTTCAAGATGTTTTTTTTTTATTTTTGAGAGATTAATGTCGCGGCAGATCTATTGAATCTTTCATCTCTAGAGCATCGGAGAGCCGTGGCCGATCTATGCCTTATTCTTTAACTTTAACGTTAACTTTAACTTTTTATTACGTGACAATCATATATCACATGGGCGTGATCGATTTTTTAGAGTGAAGACAGAAGTAAGGAGCAGAGGACAGGGGAGTTGGTCGAAATATCTTCTTTGTAGTCATTCCTAGATGTCAAGAGACAAATTCATGAGATTTTTTGAGTTTTTCTCTCAGGTATTGTAGTGACTATTGGGAGAAGGGTTGAAGTCTAGAGACACGAGGGAAGAAGCGACCACGTCGCAGCGAGTGAAGGGGAAGAGTGATGAGTAAAGGGGAGAAGGGTTGAAGTCTAGAGACACGAGGGAAGAAGCGACCATGTCGCTGGGAGGGAAGGGAAGAGTTTATAAATGTTTCATAAATGTTTGCACGGAAATGCTTAATTGGACACAACTTATCTTTACAAGTTGCAGCCTTCCCCGTACAGTCGTAGAATATCTCACTCTTTAAGAATTTTATTGCCGATCAAGCTTAGGGATTCTAGAAACACATTTGTGTCACGCTTAATTGATGTCTGGAATAGCTTGCCTAACGAAATCGTTACATTGAAATCATCTCAAGCTCTTAAGGCCTCTATCTCATATCTTTCTAGAGATGAAATCGTGCCTCGTTCTTCAATCCGAAGTTATATTTGGTTTTTTTTTTCATTGTTTGTTCTCCTTTATAACTTTGCGACGGTTCATTTTTACCTACTACTCTTCTCAGTGTGAACTTATATATATATTTTATCGACATTTTGCAATGCAAAGTTATGGTGAGAGACATTGTAAATAATATTCAAGTGTGGCGAGAAGTAAGGCAAATATCTAAAGTAAGGCAAATATCTAAAAGTAATGCAAATATCTAAAGTAAGGCAAATATCTAAAGTAAGGCAAATATCTAAAAGTAAGGCAAATATCTAAAGTAATGCAAATATCTAAAGTAAGGCAAGTATCTAAAAGTAAGGCAAATATCTAAATGCTACTAGTTATTCTCCAGGTCACATATCACATTCTCGTTACGGAGACGATTTATAAACTGCTCTACTGTTCTTGAATTCAGTATTTCACTCGATTTTACGTAAAACATTCTTTAAACACGTAAACCGAAACAATTGAATCTAGACGTCGAAGAAGTATATTCAATAGCAATACCATTCATATTAGTGCGGGTAGAGGAGGTGCTCTTGAAAATGCGTGATTTTTCAATAATAGACTTGTCATTGAAGATCTTCCAACCCATTTTAAGGTCGGCAATCACCCTTCTTTCGGCTAAAGTACTTAGGCCGATTAGATTCAGACGATCTCTGTAACATGGAAGGCTGAGAGGATAATCAGGCTGAGGGAAACATCGATAAAAGAGTATTCTAGAGAAAGATCTCAAAACCTTTTCTAGGAGATCAGAATCCTTCCGGTATATTGGATTCCATAGACAAGAGGCAAATTCTAGATGAGGTAGAACATATGTATTGAAACACTTAACAAGTACTTGGGAATCATTGATGCTTATAGAGCGGAGCATAGCATACATCGCTTTAGTAGCCTTCATAGTTCGTTCAAGAATCGCGTCATGTCTGCGAAGAGATGGTACTATTTGGACTCCAAGGTCTCTCACTTGAGTAGATACTTTTAAAACACAGTTATTTAGGTGATAATTGAAAGGAGGAGAAGTTTTGCCTAAGCGTAGATGATAGGTCTTGTTCGAAGATAAAGAAAGATAGTTGGCTACGCACCAATTATACACATTATCTAGACAATTCTGCATTTCGATAGTTCGTTCAGTTATATTGTGAGTACTGTGAGATACATATAACTTAATGTCATCAGCGTATGCTTGATAGCGTATATTCGGATAAGGGCTAAGCACATAATTCAATTCGCTAATGTATAGAGAAAACAGAAGTGGTCCTAATACGGAACCCTGTGGCACGCCAGATGTCACAGGTTGAGGAGCAGATATTGTCTTGCCCATTCGTACAGAAAAAATTCGACCGTCAAGAAAAGATTCTAGCCAAGACATCAAAGATAGGGACAAACCGAAACGTGCAAGTTTTGTCAATAACTTAGGTATACTTATCGTATCGAAAGCTTTGGTAAAGTCTAGATAAATCACATCGATAGATAAGCCTTTACTGATATCTTGTGTCCAGTCGTCTTCACAGACTAAAAGATTAGTAACAACAGAAGCACGGGAGCGAAAACCATGTTGATTTTGAGGTAACAATTCGAATTTCGCTAAATGTTCATCGATGATAGCTCTTATCAAACGTTCCATGACTTTAGAAGCAGGGGAGAGAATGGATATTGGTCTATACGAGGACGGTAGGGAAGAGTCTTTCGCTGACTTAGGGATAGCAGTAATCAGAGAATGTTTCCATACGGAAGGTGTCTTACCAAGCCATTAAGAGAAATTGAAAATGTGAGTGAGCGGAAGAGCGAGTGATTTGGCACACTTTTTGAAAACTATTTGAGGAATTCCATCCGCACCGACGCTACCAGTAGGTTTGAGCTTGGAGAGAACTCGGTAAACATTACATGGCAAGAACAAATGATCATCTGGTTGGGGAGGAATAGAATCACCGTAGATTGGAGGAGGAAAGCCATCGTCTTTAGTGAAAGAAGATGCAAACTCGGAAGCTAATAAATCACATTTCGAGAGAGAATCAACAACAATACAACCAGTAGCAGTTTTCAAACAGCGTGGGGGAGCTGATTTAGGTTTAGTGAGGGAAGCAAT
This sequence comes from Allodiplogaster pararmata, assembly GCA_964056735.1. NCBI lineage: Eukaryota > Metazoa > Nematoda > Chromadorea > Rhabditida > Diplogasteridae > Allodiplogaster > Allodiplogaster pararmata. The sequence continues at coordinate 43,171,568 of OZ057408.1, read as the reverse complement.
ATGGCGATAGAGGTCAGCTGCTCTCTTCAGTTTTTTCCTCTCACAATACTTATTCCATTTCTTAACTTGTTTGAGAAGGTCTGAACTAGCTTTCATATAAATAGTGCGAATGAAGGGTATTGTAATATTAAGAAAAAGTGAATTTCTGTATTTGATGAGTCTATGTATATAGGAAGGATAAGAGGCAAATGGAGAACGAGGGAGTCGTCTCGGAACATGTAATTCTATCGCATCATGCACTATTTTACAGAAACGATTATACAAATCATCAATATCATGAAAATAGTCAAAACTATTCTCCCATTCTATACTTGAAAAATATTCATTCAGTGCTTCAAAATCAGCTCTAGCGAAATCAAGAATAACATCGCTTTCAGGAAGTGCAAAGGAAAATTGCAAGGTGAACTGAATTCCAGAATGATCACACGAATGAAACGGTGGAATGATGCAAGGGCTAGATACAATATTCTTCTCAGTTGTCAAAAGCCAGTCTATACATTTGGTATGGCGAGTCGGATCATTAAGCATAAGATTATAGCCAGCAGTGTCTACGAAAGACCGTAAAATCGTATCAGAAACAGTTGACGGATTAGTTAAAAAGTCGCTGTTGAAGTCTCCTACTACGATAGCTGGGAAGTTACAAGATGCTGTTAAGTCTACTAACAAATCGCATAATGTAGTAGTTAGTTCAGCATTGTAATTTGGAGGACGGTAGCAAACTATTATACGACAGAATGAGTTTGCTAAGAACAAATCAACCGCAACAACTTCACATGTATCACAAAATGATTGTCTAGCGAAAGTTAAATGATCCCGCATTATGAGAGCCACACCTCCTCCTCTAGAGTCTCTATCATTTCTAATAACATTGTAAGGAAGAAGACCGGTAATTTCTGAATCAGCTACTCTAGAGTTAAGGCAAGTTTCACTAAGAGCTACTACATCTGGTTGCTCTATTTCAAGAAAGAACGGAACAATGAAAGTTTATTTTTAATTGAACGAATATTGAAATAGAAAGCTTTCAGACCGGTACATGATCTCAGTTTGACGTCTTCGGCGTAGGATTTGTCTGGCTTCGAATGAGGGCGCTGCTTGTTCGTGTCGACTTCGGAGCTCGTACTGTTATGTTCTGACTGCTTCGAGCATTTGGAAAGGCGGAGTAGCGCGGCTGTGCTGGAGATCGTCGCTTTTGGTCTGCTTCATTCCGGGGCATCAATTCACCATCGAAGATGACGTAGTCTTTTCCTTCCGATAATAACTTACGTTTCTCTTGTCTTAGCAAGTACTCTCTCTCTCTTTGCTCTTTAGTAAGACTGGGTCGGACATTGATTCCTTGGAATTGATTATTCTTGCGTAGTAAGGCACACTTTGAAAGAAACAGTCTTTGATGTCCTTTGGTGGGGAAGATTACTTTGAGAAGTCTAGACGAACTCGTTCCTGGCGTATTCGGCGGCTTTCCCATTCTGAAGTGAGAGATTCCACCGACGGCGATACCAGATGCGTCTAGAAGACTGGTAATGAGTTGAGAATCGTGCTGAGTCTGTGCGGAAGGACGAGCATCGGTGTTTTCAGGAGCCCTCTCGATGACGACGGAGCGAAGCCTTTTCTCCTCATCCATCTCCTTTCGGATGGTCTCTTGGCTGACGGAGCTTGTGTAGAACTTGTCGAAAAGAGCGTTGCAGGTTCTCAGGAGAAGTACGACGTGGAGTGGAAGAGAAGGTGTCTTCTCTTCCGCGTCAAGAAAGTCTTTCAGAGATTTTTGTAGGAGAGCTGCGTCTTCATTTGCTGTCGAGGCCGACATAATTGCGAATCTTCTTCTTCTTCCTAGCGTTTATCCCGCCGCCGGGCAGGGTCCGCTTTGTAGACTGCACCACGCCATTTCACCCGATCAGCTGCGTCTTCAGTCTTCAGCCCGGTCGTGTTCATGTCTACTTCGATGCAGTCTCGCCACCTAGTTTTGGGTCTGCCTCTGGGTCTTTTGCCCTCTACTTCGAGGTTCCAGGACGATTGAGAAACGGAATGGGGATTTGATCTTATCACGTGCCCGTACCATCTCAGCCTTGACTCTCGAAGCTTTTCAGATATAGGGGCGATGCCCAGACGATCTCGGATGGTTTCATTTCGCACCATGTCTAGACGAGTGAGTCCGAGGCTCCATCTCAGCATTTTCATCTCCATAACATGCAGCATCTGTATAGTCTTTGCTGTGCATGGAGAACATTCGAGGCCGTACAACGCTACTGGTCTGACAACTGATCGGTAAATTTTACTTTTCAGTCTGTCAGGCATTCGCTTGTCGCATAGTACACCGGTTGATTCTCTCCATTTGAGCCAGGCAGCATTGACTCTCGCAGCAACTGTAGCCTTGGGGTCTAGGTCTGCGGTGATGTAGAATCCGAGGTACTTGAAGCCATCCACTTTCCGGAGTTCGGTGTTCTTGACTTTGATGGTATTCGAGGTATTCGAAGTACTTTTTCCCATTTCCAAGTACTCAGTCTTTTGGAGGTTTAGTCGTAGACCATAGTCACTGAAGCGTTCGTTCCACTCTCCTAGCTGTTTCTCCAAGTCCTCTGTTGTGTTGGAACATAACACAACGTCGTCAGCATACAGTAGAGTTTTCGGAGGGCTTGTTTGTAGATCTCTGGTGATCGTGTCCATTATCAGTATAAAGAGCAGGGGGGAAAGGGCGGAACCTTGATGAACTCCTACAGCAACCTTGAATGACTCCGAAGTACCCGCTGGACTTCTCACGGTACTTCTAGAGTCAGTATACATCATTTGAATCCATCTTATGTACTCTTCTGGGACTAGGTGGTCTCGAAGAGAGAACCATATCAGCTCATGAGGCACACGGTCGAAAGCTTTCTCCAAGTCAAGGAAAGCGCAATGGACTGACTTCGCCTTTTCCCTGTGTTTCTCTAGATAAAGACGAATGGCGAAAATAGCATCTGTTGTTCCACTTCCTTTGACGAAGCCACACTGATTGACGGTTGTGCTTACAATTTTGCGGAGCCGTGCTTCGATGATCTTTTCCAAGATCATTGTGGTATGAGGAATGATTCTTATCGGCCGGTAGTTGGAGCATATTGTGACATCTCCTTTTCCTTTGTAGATGGGTATTGTAGATGATCTACTCCAGTCTTCGGGATACTCCAGGCGAGCAGTGGCTTTTTGAAAGAGGGTCGTAAGATGGAAAAGTCCACAATCACCTGCGAGTCTCCATGCAGAGGCGGCAAGATCATCTGGCCCACATGCCTTTCCGTGCTTCATTTTCTGAAGGGCTTCTCTTACTTCAATCTCTGAGATGGTGGGAACTGGTCCTTCTACTGGTAGGGACAGCGGGACGGGAGGGTGGTCGAACTCGATGTTCGAGATTTCCTCGAAGTGTTCTCTCCATCGCTGACAAATTTCGACATTGGATCGGAGTAGTATGCCGTCCCGGTTCTTGATTGTCCGCACGTGAGAAAGGTCTTTTGCTGCTGTGGCTCGTGCTTTGCAAATCCGGAAAATTTCCTTCTCTCCTTGAGGCGTGTCGAGCTTACTGTAGATTTCTTGGATGGCTGAGGAGCGTGCCTTCGCTACGGCTCTCTTAGCTTCTCTCTTCATACATAGGTACAGAGCTCGGTCAGCTTCGGTTCCGGATCGTTTCCATTGCTTGAGAGCCACTTTCTTCTCCTTGACAGCAGTTTGAACGTCTTCGTTCCACCACCATGTCTCCTTGTCTACAATGCGTTTGCGACCTGGTTTTGTTAAGCCCAGAGTGACTTCTCCTACCGCCTTCATCTTGTCTCGAACGAACCTCCAGTGCTCCTCAATGGAGTCAGGGAACGTTTTTTGGAGAGTGTCCGGGGATAGGGCGAGAAGAAGCTGATGCATGAAGCGAACCTTGTTGTCACGTACCTTCCACCATTTTATCCGAGAAACTTCGTTCAGAGGCTTTACGTTGCATTGCTTCTGGGAAAATCGGAGATCGATTATAACTGGATGGTGCTGCGAGGAGACGTTATCGCTCGGAATCACCTTGCAATCAGTGATGAGTCTCAGATTGGTTCTTTGCGTCATCCAGAAGTCGATTTGGGTTTTCCTTCCACCACTGCAATACGTGGTGAGGTGAGACTCTCGTTTGCAGAAGAAGGTATTGCAGATGGAAAGATCGTGCTCTTCGGCAAAACTCAAGATTCGCTCTCCTTCTGCATTCGGCAAACCATGGCCGTTGCCTCCATGAGCTCTCTTATGGGCTTCGCATCTTCTTCCTACGTGCCCGTTCAAGTCTCCTCCGATCATGAGAGTTTCTTCCGGAGAGCATTTTCTGATGACGTCATCGAAGTCTTCCCAAAACCCGTCTTTCTCGGAGTCGCTGCATCCTGCCTGCGGTGCGTAAGCACTGACTATTTTGAAGAGTTTGCCATTGCATTCCAAGGAGATGGACATCAAACGATCTGAGATTCGACAAACTTCCGTGACGGATGTGGCAAGGTAGGAGGCAGCGATAATTCCGACGCCATTGCGGGCTGCTGATGAAGTATTGCCCGAGTACCACAGCTTATACCTCCCGTCGAGCTGCTTTGCTTTCCCTCCTTTCCACCTAGTTTCCTGGAGGCATGCCAGATGTACTCTTCTTTTTGCCAGCATGTCACAGACTTCCATGGACTTCCCCGAGAGACTTCCGACGTTCAAGGTAGCTAGTCGGAGGCGTGTAGGCACTGCTATTTGATTAAACCGAGGACGCGGCCTATTATTCCTCGAAGACCCTCGCATATTTCTCACGTCGATCGGGATTCGACGCGCGTCGCTTGAAGGGGACGCCCTAGCATTGGGGTTACTCTGATGGTGCATCTTGGGGGGGATGCGACGGTTTCTTCATAGACCGGCTTGTCGCACGAACATCCAAGTCGATAGTTCAGCCTGACGTCCGTTTACGACCCTTTGGGCCACATAACCCGGGATTTTGGGCTATGTGGGCTAGAGGTTATTTTTTGGACACGCCTCTTGACCGTGTCCCTTAGGCCAGTGAGATAACAGTGAGCGAGCATTTTATAGGATGTGGGCTGCCCAGTTCCCACACCCACCCGCGACGCTCACTAGCCTAAGCCCCTCTTTGGTCAGCCATGGCAAAGCCACCAAGTCTCCCATCCGCCTGCGGGAGAGGCCCCACATACGCCATCGGGGTAATCAGCGACATAATTGCGAATAGGCAGTAGAAATGGAAATGAATTGGAGCAAGTAGAAAGGTCACCGCTCGATATTGAGAACAGAGTGGTGAGTGAACTTGCCACCTTCTTTTTTATTATTTTTATTACTACCTTTCTCGAAGCTCAAACTCCCGGTGCTTGCTTGTATGTATTACCTAAATTGACATCACTTATGTGACAGTGATCCACTTTGCACACCATTTTGGTAACACTAGTATGCAATTTGGAATAAAGATTGATAGATTGATAGATTGAATCCAACATTCAATATTCATTTTATTGGTACGATTAGGGGTGGCGAGTCCCTTGATCTTCTCAGTATTCTTCACTCTCTCAAGCGGTGGCAAGTCCCTTCATCGATAAATCATAGTAATGAGAAGTGAATGTTATTTGGTAAATGAGTTCGGCATCTGTGGGGTTGCTAGTCCCATTTACATTCGAAAGGGGCATCATTCATCCAAAAAATAAAAAAACAGTATTCAAAGAAATGCTCATTCGAATTCTTATTTGAATTCTTACACTTAAATGGAACAACTTTTACAAAAATGCATCAGTTAACACAAAATCAATATAATTTATAGAGGTCAAAAGAGAAAAACCAAAAAAGAGACATATGGAATAACATTAACGAGGTAAAATATTCGACGAGACAAGATTAAATGGTTAATGCGCACATGTTCTGAAGAAGGTTTGCAACATTTGCTCACCAACCTCCTACTTAATTCATCTACGGCTCAAAGGGTATGCTGTTATAAAGATGAAATTTGAAAAGTCTCTTTCAGTCTCTTTTTCAATTGCTGAGAGCTCGAGCTTCTCAGGTATTCAAGTGGTGATTTATTCAACCACCTGGAGGCTCTCAAAGCAAACGCATTATATCTAACGTTGTTCTTCGTTCTCTCAATCTGTAAACCAAAGGCTCGATTCCTGCCTCGGTTTGGTCTGAAGCTGAAAAAATTCGATTTCGAAAGACGTACTTCGCTATGGAGAATTTTGTAGGCTAACACTATGTCATAGCGAGTTCTACGGTCAAACAACATTTCGAGTCCTAGTGTCTCGAGTCGATGTTGATAAGAATGCAAAGAAACGGGATAGTCTTTTGAAGGAAAACATCTGTAGAAAACTATCCTTGGTAATGTTTCTTGAACCTTTTTGTGTGTCTCAGAAAGACACACTTTTTATACACACTCTCTCTGATGTGTATCTTTGAACCTTTTATTAGACAATTTTTATGTGTTTCCAATAATCACTGTTTTCAAACACGCATAATCTATGGATACGATCTTGGAAGGAAGCCATCTCCTTTTCTCGCAACTTGCACTCTTTGCGGTAAAGAATACCATGTCAAAGACGTAACGAATCTAGAACCAAACGAATCTGAATTATAACACGTTCTAGAGATATTCAACTTGCAATACTTCGACCGGATAGACTGATCCATTTCTCCCTCGGAAACAGGGGGCCATCATGTCTAGTTATTCTCACGTCGTATTGTGCCAGAAAATAATCCTGCAATACAAACATTTCAAAATTTGGCAAAAAAAGGACTTGAAACACAAAAGAGAAATTTAAAAAAACTAACAACGAGCGGGACTCGAACTGAGAATTTTGTAGGCTAACACTATGTCATAGGGAGTTCTACGGTCAAACAACATTTTGAGTCCTAGTGTCTCGAGTCGATGTTGATAAGAATGCAAAGAAACGGGATAGTCTTTTGAAGGAAAACATCTGTAGAAAACTATCCTTGGTAATGTTTCTTGAACCTTTTTGTGTGAGGTGGATGCTCCTGTGACCGATTTTTAATAGTGTGTTAAATCGAGAGACTTTTTCTCTGACCGCAGAGAATCACTCCAGCTGATCTTTATCTCTCTCTCTTTCTCTATATATCTTTCTTTCTCTCTATTTTTTCTCTCTCTCTCTCTATTTATCTTTCTTTCTCTCTCTTTTTTCTCTCTCTCTCTCTTTCTCTCTCTTTTTTCTCTCTCTCTTTCTCTCTCTCTATCTTCTCTCTCTTTCCCTCTCTCTTCTCTCTCTTCCTCTCTCTTTCTTTCTTTCTCTCTTTTATCTCTCTCTTTCTTTCTCTTTCGTCCTCTCTTTCTCTCTCTCTCTCTCTTTCTCTCTCTCTCTCTCTCTCTCTCTCTCTCTCTCTCTCTCTCTCTCTCTCTCTCTCTCTCTCTCTCTCTCTACTCTGTGAGATATTTTTTTTCTGAATCTCTTAAAAAACATACTCATCCACGATGCTTTTATCTGCGTCTCTCAATATTACATGCTATTTTCTTTTACGCTCTCTAGCGTTTTTCTCTTACAGTGTAGTCTTTTTCAGAAAGACACACTTTTTATACACTCTCTCCGATGTGTATTTTTGAATCTTTTATTAGACAATTTTTATCACGTGTTTCCAATAATAACTGTTTTCATACACGCATAATCTATGGATACGATCTTGGAAGGAAGCCATCTCCTACTCTCGCAACTTGCACTCTTTGCGGTAAAGAATACGTCACGTATTCTTCCGCCTTTGTAGAACAAAGAACACAAAGATTAGCAACAACATTTTATCATCTCAAAGACAAAACGAAACAAACAGAAAATGAACTAAATAGCTTAGTATTTAATTACTTAGAGAAAAAACAAATCGAGTAAAATTAAATCTAGTTTCAACAGTTAACCATGTCAACGACGAAACGAATCTAGAACCAAATGAATCTGAATCTTTACGACTTTTATTTTCTTGTCGTTGACATGTAGTTTTCTCGGGTTTTTTTTCTGTGTCAAAGTGGTTTCTCAGACATGACTTTAATCAAAATACTTCACACGATTTATATGTATATAACAAAGAAAAAACAAAAGTCGTCGGGACTCCTCGGAGAGGTTAGATGATGGGCTGGGGTTTTGGTGAGGGCCGGACGTCCAGTATATTGGATGCTACACAGGCAGGAGGAGGGGCGAGATGGCTGGTATCCGGGTGGTAGTCTCTGGGAGCCCCTCTACTACACATTTCTTTCTTCCTTATATAGCTGTTTTTAAAACACCGCCTCTACAATTGCCTGCGATATAAATCAAACAAAGGAGCTGTTGCTAAAACACTGTATCTACAATTCTCGCAACTTCAAAATCTTCAACACACCCATCACGCCTACTTTTCAATCAACTTTTGGCGGCTATAGCTAGCCTCTCGTCTTTGTATCTAGATTCCCCTTTCCTTAGAACTCATAGTTATTATTGTTGTTGTATTATCTAATTAGTACTGTAACAGAATTATAACACGTTCTAGAGATATTCAACTTGCAATACTTCGACCGGATAGACTGCTCCATTTCTTCCTCGGAAACAGGGGCCATTCTGTCTAGTTATTCTCACGTCGTATTGTGCCAGGAAATAATCCTGCAATACAAACATTTTAAAAATTGGTAAAAAAGAACTTGAAACACAAAAGAGAAATTTTAAAAAAAACTAACAACGAGCGGGACCCGAACTGGTCTCAGACCCAGACTCTTCTTCTTTCCCTCCACCTTCAGCCTTACGGTGATGGGATGATAAACGCGAGTCCTTATGTCCAGTTGCAGATGATCCAAAAAAGTATTTTTTCCATATGTGTTGTTTTTATCCTCAGATTAACGAGGTCATCGTTAATTTCATTCATCTGGCTCAATGTGAGTTTGTCATAAATATCTACATTCGTTTTGATTCTCAGATAGGTAGCGAGAGCAATGTGAGGCATCTGAAACTTATTTTAGTCACACAAGTAGGAGGAAAAGAAACACAACCTCTATTCAAATTTGAAAACAAAAGAAATGAAAATTAGTTCAGAGCGGTACCTGTACTCCCATCTAGAGATCACCCCGAATGATTAGTAACCACCAAAAACTTAAAATTTCCATTTTATAGGGTAAAAAACTTACCAGAAGCGACGAGTAATTGTCGATGAGTCCTTTCCATTAAAAAATGTCCTTCTATCCCTCAAGTTCTTCACAATGATGTTGTGGTAAATTGCAGACTGCATCCGAGAATTAGTGAGAATGCAGGATTTACACAATTTGAAAGTGACAGTACAATCAATATGGGATATGACGGTAGGTTTGAAGCAAGTGTTACAAACAGCCATATTAATGGATCTTTGCGGTCTGAATACTGAGAAATCGCTTCCAAGTTGTTGAGGCTCTCCATGAAGGTTTACGTGCTCATGTGACGGAAACTCAACAATTAACGGTTAATTTAGTGAACATATAATATAAAATTTTAATAAACCTCAGTGTTTTCCTCCAGTCGTTTTCTTTTGCGTTTGAAATGCACTTCCTCGTGAGTAGAAGTATCGCTAGACTCGGACATCTTAATCTTCAGATAACTAATTAACAGGTAGAAATGCACAAATACATTATCAGATTCATCCGCGAGTAAGTGAAATGAGCCAATATTACGAATGTATCTAACACCTGTATCTCCTTCAATACGCTTTCTCGCTCGGCGTAGAGTTATGCCAGTATCCATAACAGTTACCACATCTTCGCAAGATCGAAAATGCTCAAAACTGAGCCATTAGAATATCGTCGAGCATTCAGAGATCTATGTTTTTTGCACAAATGTTTACATAACAAATGCTCTCTCGAATTTTCCTTTCTATACATTTTATCTCCCCCCAAGTATAATACAACACAAGCGCACTCTCTCAGAATTCGTCTGCCTATCGTTTACCCGGCTAGGTTGTCTACGTTTGTCTCTAGATCAATAGCAATATGGAACTCCCTTCCGGAAGATATCGTTGTAATCGGAAGTTCTTCAAGTTTCGCGACAAGGCTAAAAAAATTCCATTTGAAGTTGTGCTTCCTTGTCCGAATGTAACAGATTGACGATTATTTGTATTCACATACACATGTATGTATAGGACACAATCTTCTGATTATAAAAAACTATAGATTTCATATCATTTTTTTTCTTAGATGATCTTTGGATTAGTTGAATGCCATTCAGCACTTTTGAATGAATGAATGATTTTTTTTGTATCCCTATCCTACGCGTCCATGCTAATTGGAACTACCATTCATAGTTGTATTACAAGTTGTTTTTTGTTGCATGGAATAAATGAATTGAATTGAATTGAAAAAAAAACTTGAGAGTTCCTTTTCTTTTTTGATGGAAGACTCAGAGTTAGTAGATAAGTTAGAAATTTTCACAGGGGCCTTCTCAGAAAGGTGGGAAAGTTTGTCACTAGACATGGTGAAGTAAACGATGCACTATGATTTCTCTTCATCTATTTATACATGACTTGAGGTGATTTAAATACCATTTATATACTAAAGAGTCATTTTTGCTCAAATTGTGACGATGGAGTGATTTGAGCAAAAAGCTTAAGCTTTTACCTTTACATCTGTTATAGAGAAAATATAAACAAAAGTGTCCACATACATTGCTAAAAAGACTTTGAACACGAAAAGCAAATTGTTATACTCTAGGAAAGTTAGACAACCACGTTTCAAGGGTATTCAAACACTCATCTCCGTTTGAATCATAGTATTCAGCAATATTAAACTTATTCACAACTACAGCAACCCAATGTTCTCCTGGCAAACTAGACTTGCTGGTGTTGAAAATAAGGCAGAAAGGTCGACTCTCGGGAATATCAACAATTGCATCGGAGGGGAAACTTCCTAGATAATAGAACCTTGTAACAGGACAAAGGAGTTTGTTCAGCAAATCTCAAAACTATTTGAGTAGTTTCCACTTTGCACAAGTTCAAAATCATTATTAGCATCAGTTGGTACGACATTAAAAGCAAAGAGAGTGAAACCGTTCCTATAGTGCTTATAAGATATTGCAATGTCGCGATTTTCACTTATAGCTCCAATGTTTTCATGAAACATTGCAAAAGCTTCTGCATAACATTTTTGCTTAAAGTTGAAATTGAGAGGCTGAGCGGGGAAAGTAACTCCTCTGGCGTCTATAGAAATCTCCGAAATATTAAAGTGCTTAAAATTGAATGGATTCTTGGACGAATGACCATCAAAAGCATCCTGCTCTACACATCCTACAACAATACGTCACGGAACAATATCGGTGAAAAGCGTTGAATATAGAAAATCAGAACGTCCGCCGGGTATCGAAATTACACGTAGACGTGTTCTGTGATAAGGATATCTTGCAGGGTATGAAAGTAATGTTTTTTCTTAGGCGAGACCAGCTGAACTTATCACATCTACCGCACGCATCATGAGCTTCATGGAAACGACTTCGATGGATATTCCAGATTGTTTACTTGTTGTGAAATTTTCTGTTATAAAATCATCAGAATTACGATAGAAACGAAACTGTAGATTGAGGTGAGGAATGAGAAAACGGTCAGTGGAAAAGTGGTCAATGTGAAGAGGCGCAACTAGATCCACAACATCATTAGATAAAAGCTCAACTCTGGAGTTGTATCCACTATTCTCGGTACTTTCCAATCCTTCCTCGTCATCTTGATAATAACCACTGGCTTGAAGGAAACCTCGCTTTTGGTCTGTACTGTGGTTCAAAAGACACTCCAAGTAAGCTTTTTAAGCATAATTGCTGCAATCAAATACTTGCTGATTGTTTATCTCAAGAGTGTTGAAGAAAGTAGCACCAATGTAATTAATCAAACCGTACTTCTCCTTAATCAATTCGTTATCAACACCTGTAGGTCGTTTGACTCGGAGACGGAGAGCAATGTAGGATTTGCCAACTTGAAGGAAATGTCGTGAATCAACCAAATGGAAAAAAATATGGTCCTGAGTTGTTTATTGGAGTACTTGTAGGTATAGATAGCCATCTTGCGGATTCTAGGGCAACTTGCGTTTAAGGTATCTCAAACACACTCAATTCACTTCGAGTAGATGGAACAGATTTGGGGTCGATTAGTTTACCCATTTTTTCACTTGGAGAAAATATCCTTGAGAGAGTTCAGAGACTTTTGAACCGTTCTGTGTCGCTGATGTTTCACTACTGACCTCTTTCGATTCTTGACTCTACTTTTCTTTTGACTATCCGAACTTTCCGCTTTCTTTTACCTTTGCCTTGCTGTAGTCTAGCGTTTGCTCGGTTTACTAAATTTTTATAGGCTTGACGACCGTGCATCTTTAGGGAATCTTTGACATTTTTACCGTCAATGATGTCATCAACGAATTTTTCACTTGCATCCACAGCTTCAGTAGCAATAGACCTCCCTGCTGATTTGGCTATTGGCAAAATGAAATTGAATAGCTTTGACAGAACACCACCCAAACCAGAAGCACCACGCTGATAAGGATAACCACGAAATCCTGAACCACTCTGACGTGCTTGCTCAATAAACACATCGTACCAGTCAATACAAGAGTCGGGATTAAAAGGTACATGCATACCTACTCTGCCGAACGTTTAGGTTTGAAATGAAGTACCATGCAGATCTTTCACGAATGAAAATTTATATGCTCATCAAGATCGTTCTTGATATCAATAGTAATGAATTCAAAGTCTCTGTAGCGAACGGCGACATATTGAGGTCTTGTGAATGAAACGTTTATATTTTCACCCATGTCTCCGTTTGTGGCTATTACTTTCAAAAGTGGGCATAAAACATTGGAAACCATCTGGTTCTCCACAATATTAACTTAAATGAACATCATGTCTTTTGCGACGTGAACGGGATGAGAAGAAGTATAGGTTGATCGATGTTATATAGTTTCCTTGATACCCAAAAGATAGGCAAAACGTTTAGAGAAAATAGCTCTTCCAATTTGTTCAGGTAGAATTATTTCACATTTACGTGTATACGGGTTGTAATACAACATGTTCATATTTTTCGTATTATATTTGAAGCTGAAGAATTCATTCAAAGAGTAGTTTATCTGACCAATCAAGTCAGAACCTGATTTGTAAGAACATAGAGTGACAGTCACAGTTCTAACGGAACCATCAAAGTCTTTCAAAAATATAGTGTTATCGTTAAAATACTCGTCTTCTCGTCTATCGGTCAAAAGGTCAAATGTGTTTGGATAGATTATATATGTTAGCGCCACTTCGTAATCTTCTTGCAAATTAGTTGCAGAAGGTAACTTTACACGGAATTTAGAAATAACATTCTCTTTACGAGTGTTACTCAAAAGAGTTAAGTAAAAGTCTTTCATAATTTGTTAGGAGTGATGGAAGGAGACGGTAGCAGATACCCAATACAGGAAGAAAGAGTGGCAATCCACAACTTGTTATCAGGACAATTCGAGAATGTTAGGTTATATATAGACACCGAAACTACAGCATAGATTAACATGACTTGAGCGACGTAGACAACTAAAGCTCTTGAGCAAGAAGTGATACCCAAATGCCAAGAATTACCGGATTCTTCTTGCATCGTTGGAAGGTATCCGAGAATTGAAACTGGATGGATAACCTAAACACTCCACAAGTAACTCGGTTTTTCTATTTTTCTGCCGTTTACGTAAAATAATTTTAAACTCTTGTTTAGGAACGTACTTGACGAGTTCGGGCTCATATACAATACTGTCAATCTCCTCACCGTTCAAGTCTTCAATGATATAAACAGGAGGATCCTTGTAAAATATTTTTTTTGTTCTGAAAACTTCTAATGTGAAGGTGTTTTTATAGCCTTTTTTGAACAATGTATTAAACTTGGAAAGTCTGACCGTGTCTCCAACACGAAACACATGTTGAGGAGTTTTATACTTTTCTTCTCCGTATAGTTTTTGCCACACTTTCTCCATGTTTCCATGATTAACATCAGCGGGTGGTATGCCTCCGATAGATTTGATCGGTGAGTCATTCAAACCATGTACTACATCTTGTAGTACATCTTCTTCTTCTTCCTCGCGCTTGTTCCCGCCTCGCGGCAGGGTACGCGCTCCCTTGAGATGCAGGACAGACCTATCCTGGTAGAACCAGTGGCTGCCTGCTAGATCACTGCTAGTGTGATTAGCAGCAGTGGGGAGAGTCAGATTCGTGCATGAGCACTACCAACATTTCTTAACCCCCTTGGTTTGGGTGGATCTGTCCGGGGTGGGAGTCGAACTCGGGACTCTTCGCACAATGGTCTATCACACTACCACTATGCCACGCCCGGACTATCTTGTAGTACATCTATCCAACAATATGTATTATTCTCAGAGAACACACGGTACAGACGGGTTTTAACCCGTTTCACTGCGTTCTCAGCAAGAGCACACTTCACAATATGGTTCTTTGGTTTCTTGTGTATTATCTCATGGTTCTTTGGTTTCTTGTGTATTATCTCCTTATCACTCAAAAGTTTTCGAAAATGTGTATTATAAAACTCTTTTCCCTCGTCAGTGTATAGTCTGAATGGAATTCTTCCGCTAGAGTAAAGTATACCATTATAAGCAGTCACAGTTTCTTTTCCAGTTTTATTTTTGAGAGGTGCACACATCACAAATCGAGAGAGGACGTCAACAACAACGAGAATGTACGAATAGCCTTTGTTATACCTCTTCAGATCAGTCAAAACAGCCAGATCAGCTTGATGATCGCTGTCAAGCCCTGTCGACTGAATTCGTCCTGTTTTGAACTTTGTTCTAGACGGATAATGGGTAGTGTATGTATCACTTTGATGCATAAATCTCTTCACTTGTTTACGAGTCACCTTTATTCCGGCATTATTGGCTGCTTTTAGCGAAGCAGTCACTCCTCTAAAACCTCCGGGGTTTTAGATGTCTGAATATATCTGCTCCAATTTATAGTCTACTGACTTGAGAACCATTTGCTCACAGCAAAATCTGACCGGTTCTTCTTCGCAATCTGCTCAACAGGGAATCCTGTGGATACAAGTGCTCGAACAAACTCTTTGCTACCCATAGGAGGTGTCGAACGACTCCGCCATCTATTAGAGAGATCCGAAATTATCGGCAAAACGTCAAATTCTTCATTTTCCAAGTAAATTTTCCCTTTGTCGTTTATTATAAAAATGTCGGGAAATTATCTCAAATGTTCGACTATCAAATCAGCTTTTGACTTTACTGTAGCATTTGTGAATTTCAATTCATCCAAATAAATGTTCTCTTTTTTCTCTTCTTTTATTGGCCCAGGTTTAGTCGATAAGTGTTCAGAATTCTGGGTTAAAGCAAGAGTTTTTTATAGAGGAAGGCGTTGTTTCTACACTAACAGTTTTTGGTTATAAGAATGGATTGTTGAAACAGATGCGTCATCAGTAGCAATTGGAGCTGTGCTCTGGGGATTAGTAAAGGGTTGAGCCTCGAACAACTTGGAAGTGAACGAAAGGACATACTCCAGTACATATAGACAGCTTCTGGGGGCGTTTTTCGGTGCAAGAGCGTTCTTGAAAAAAGTCAGATGTACTAGCGTGTCCTCCCGCATAAATCAGTCAGCAGTGCGTATTCTGCAGAGAGGCAGTATGAAAACGATGCTCCATGGAGAGATCGCGGTCAGAGTCTGAGTGATAGAGATGACTGGGGTGTAAAAAAGGAGATTCTTGAATCGTGTTCAAAGTGATTGAATTATTCACGGACGAAAGGAACAGACAATTTGCAAGTTTTATTACTAGAGGGGCCGGTCCAGAAGCAAGTCACATCGACGCTTTCACATTACCACCCAGCTGGAGATCAGCTCGTCGTTCTTGGTGCGTTCCTCCACCCTCTGCTTGCTAGAGCACTTGGCTTGGCAACAGTGCGATACCCCTCTTGAAAAAGAACGGAGAGTAAGTTCCTCAAATGGTTGATAGCATAGTTTTTGGCAAGGGTGCTAAAGCTTCGATGCCTTCTTCGATAAAAACCGGACTGTTTGAGTCAAGTAAAACGCCGTCGGATTTCGCATTCCTTCGGCGTTACTTCTAGCACGCCTTTATCTGTTCTACCCGATAAACAGTCGTTACCTACATGTGTATGCAATTTCCATGGGAGACTTTGTTTAAATCAAAGTTATACTTCATGACGAAAGGAATGAAAAGACTGGAGGAAGAAGTGTAATTGTTCGATTTAAACATGGTCCCATAAGGAAATTGCATGGATGTGACGCATCGCGGTTGACGCGTTCGCTTGGAAAAAGAGGGAGGAAATTCCATTCTAGACTGTTCGGGATAGTTTGGAACTTGAGTCGACATCTCTCCCTGCCAGTTTTGTTCTGCATCTTGATAATTTATATTTTTATGAATAGTTGACGTGAGTTGCTGGAGAAGGGCTTCATACAATCTCAGACGTTTATCATCACTCTCTGTCGAAGAGAGCAAACTGCGTAATTCTCTCTCTATTCTTTCAATTTTGATGGAAGAGAGCGCCGCTAACCTTTCTTCAGGCACTAACACCATTTTATTGAAGGAGGGCATTGGAGAGTAAAGTACTCGCCAGGCTCACAAGTATCGGTATGATAGGTCCAATGAATCCTCCCCCCATCTGGATGAGGGTCTTCTTTGCTTTTTGAACGTTTCTTATAGGAGCAAGTTTACTGGCGCAAACTTTTTCATAGTTTTACATGTTTTCTTAGGAATCGGAACTTTTCCATAGAGAATGTTACAAATAGCTTCAAGAAGACAGATCACTTCATTATCTGTCAATTTTTGTAATCCTTGTTTGAATTCTTTGTCTTTTGATAGAGAAGCAATGCTCTTGATACACTGTTCAGACCAAACCGCTTGCTTCATTTGGGAATATAACAAATAACACGATCAGTCAAAGGAAAAAAACACTTGTGCGCAGACGGAATTTGACATCTGTATTCTTGTGTGAATCAACGAAAAGATAAGCATGAGGTTCACGGGTTGCGTCCTCGTAACACTCTATGAAAAACGTTTTATTGGTAGGGTAGAGTTGAGTGGCAAGATTACGTATAGTGAGTTGATCCGAATTGTTTTTAAACAGACAAAGGTAACTAGAGTTTGTTCTTAAATTACGCATCACTCTAGAATAAAACAAGGAATGCACAACAGCAATAACCGACATATTGTAATGATGAGGGGCTACAGTGAACAGTTTCTCAGCATCAGGCCATTTATCGAGAGCAACCATCAAATCGTCAAGAATCAGCAAAGTGGGGGTTCACATTAATTTTTAAAGATTTTCTAGTTGTGGAAGGCCTAAACACATGGTTACTCTATCAAGGTTGGCAAATTCATCATAATCTTTTTGATATTCGTTATAACAAAAGTATATAAATTTTGGCACTTGTTCATAAACTAGTTCAGGAGACTTACGATGTATACGATGTACAAGGGTACTTTTACCACAACCACTAGGTCCACACATCAAAATTGTGGACGGCCATTCGAGAAGCATCACAATGAAGGGAATGGATAGTTACAATGAACAGTTATAATCATATGAGATCATTCCTTATATCCATATGGGATTGTGTTGTACGTCCCCCGGACGATAATCCTTTTGTAAAACACGGCGTTCAACTTCTTCTTTTGAAGAAGAGATGTCACCGCGTGACTTCTCTCTGTGACTATTCTGTCATAGACGACTGTGACAGGGAAAGGTTACTCACCTTTCTTCATTTCCCTTACATCTGCTCGAAATGAATCTTCTGCGATGCTTCGGACGTGAGAGGGAAGCCTTTGCACTTTACCACGCTCTTTTCCTTCAAGAAATCAAGACGTGTTTCTCCAATTTGAAATCCTCATGATCCAATGAATTTAAAACTCTCACCATGCCGTCATGCGTGACGTATTTGTATGCGTAGGCTTTCGGTCCCTGCGACACGAACTCTGTTCCTTTTCCAGGAATTTCGTCCGTCAGGTCCCCGAGAAAGTTCCCCTTCAGCTCTTCCAGGGGGTCAACCTCACTGTCTTTGTGAAGGTAGATGACCGAATCCGTGTCTAAAAAAAATTAGGGTTGAAACAAAAAGAATTGGAATATAAAGCAAAGAATAACGAAAAGATTTAAACGAACCACAATACAGCAGCCTGGAACTTTGCACTCGCGAGATGATATTGTATAGTGTCACTCGCGCGTAAGCCGTCGTGAGCACTGCCGACGCCAGGGAAGTTGTGCTTATCGGCTCGGAGTGGCCTGTCTTCTTCTTGAAGGAGATCCAGAGCTTCTCATCGGTGAGGACAATAATGTCCCCAACCTCGGTCTCGGCCTCGATCAGAAGGCTGTGCAGTCTTTCGGGGGAGATAACCATTTCCTGTTTCCTTCCCGAACGTTCTCCGAGTTTTCCCCACTGAAAATTCAGAAAAAATTGTTTGTAATTATCTAATACACAGAAAGAATCTTACCAAAGAATTGAGCATCAGCTTTGCGACTTGTCTTGCTGCGCTGTTTGGCACCATCTTTGTAGGGTCGAGCGTCACTCCTTCTCTTCGCTTGAAGGCCTCAATATACTCGATCTGCTTCATGACGTCATCGCCAACGTCTCTGGGCCATCCGCTTGCCTCCTTCAAACAGCTTCATTTTTGAAAAGATCATATGAGAATCAACAACACACTACTAAACAATAATTAAATTCACTAACAGTTTTGAGCTTCACAAATGTGTTCATGTACTCGGAGAGAATTCCGTGACGTACATGCCCGCTTTCAGGATTCATCTCGTATTGGCTCCAGTCCGCATAATGTCTTCCCTGAATTGTAGTAATGAATGACTGTGATAAATGTACATATATATATATATATATATATATATATATATATATATATATATATATATATATATATATATATATATATATATATATATATATATATATGAAAAGTGACTACCTCGTATGCGTTCAGAACTGTATAGCCAGTTCTCAACGCGAGCTTGATCTCCTCCGTGGCCCATGTTCCCTCGAAAGCTCTCTCCTCATCTGTATGCGCACAAGAACTCTCTAGGGACTTTTTCAGAGCACATTGTTGACATAGTGGAGGAGGATATTTTCTGACTTAGTTATGGGTTTCAAGATCTTCCATGGACTGTCGATAATAGATAAAAAAAACGATTTTTCAAAGAGACTATTCCAACGCGAACTAATATAAATGGCTTATTAGTTCAGGGTAGCAAGAATACAGCTAGAAACAACTCTTATGGAATGCGAATATCCCGCCTTTTCAGCAAACTACCTCGAAACTTGATTAATAGTATGAACCTGAAATATTTTAAATCCCAAATAAAAAGTGGTGTTCTATCTACTCTTCTCTCGTCATGAATTCAGAACTAAATTTTTTTTGTCGTTCAAATTGTTCTACTTATATAGTTTTGTTTGTTTTTTTGTTTGTTTGTTTTTTTTTCCCCGTTCAATTCGCTATATTAAAGTCAAATTGATGTATTGCTTTTGTTATCGTATTTGACAATTGTTTAGCTGATCTATTCATTCCTCATTTTCAATTGTAATCAAATTTGTGCGTTATTGCATCGAAAGATGTAGATAAAATATATATATATAGTGCGTAGATGCACTTTCCTCCCACTCTCATTCATAGAACCGGTACATGCAGTTTGGGTGGGGCCAATACCTGAAAAACAGGATTGTAAATAAGTAACAGGAAGACGTAATGAACTAAATAAGAAAACATACTCTGCACTTGATGAATCCATTTACGCCCAAATCTTGTGCATCATTGATTTGGCACGGGATATCCTCTTCAGAAACGTAGACTCCAACGCCGATAGGATATGACTTGTACTTGTTCGTGAATGGGTACAGGCTGAAAGCAGATTGTTGAACATAAAAAAGACCAAGACAAAGAGATAATCAGTAATCTGCAAACATCTTGATAGCGGATGCTCCATCCTTCTTGACATTTTGCGTGTAGTTTGAACGTCTCGGTTCTTCCGCCAAAGAATGCATCGTTGATATCAAGAGGCTCCTCAATTATAAATTTATTGACAAGGCGTTTAAGGAGAAAACAAAAATAAAACTTACTAGAATTCGATGCTTCAAGAACATGGTCCTCATCTCCTCATCTTGACGCAGCATCTTGTTGATTTTGCACTCCCGATAGACCTTCACCTTGTAGTTTGGCTCGAGTACGCTGAGCCTCATTTTGTCGTCACGTCTTATTTCGGCAGCGGTACGGCCTAGTATGACGGCGTCATCCTGGTACGAGCATGTACATGCGTGGTAGTGGCATCCATGTACCTACAAAATATTGTTTTAAAAATCCAAATGTTTCAACATTATCAGCTAACCTCGATAGCTACCGGCTTCTTGCGCTCTCTAGGAATGTAGCCGTCCACGTGGTATCTTGTTCCAGGGACTCTATGTTCCCCGCCCTGTGTTGCGTCCTGAATCCTTTGTCCCTTCGTCTCACGAAGGTATCTGTAATAGTTTAAAGTTGAGCAAAGCACAAAGAGATTGAAATTTATTTGAGTAACTTACGCCAGAAACTTGAGGGCTAGGATGCTCTGTCTCTTGCATGAAAGTATCGGTGCTTCAATCGCCAGATTCTCCTTCTTCAGAAAATTTCTCCGGAAGATGAGCATAGCTGCACTTGCAGCTGTGACACTCTCATGGAAAACGTGAGTGCCCGATCTGGAATATCCATCGAAGTCGTTTCCATGAAGCTCATGATGCGTACGGTAGATGTGATAAGTTCAGCTGGTCTCGCCTTAGAAAAAACATTACTTTCATACCCTGCAAGATATCCTTATAACAGAACACGTCTACGTGTAATTTCGATACCCGAAGGACGTTCTGATTTTCCATACTCAGCGCTTTTCACCGATATTGTTCCGCGACGTATTGTTGTAGGATGTGTAGAGCAGGATGCTTTTGTGAATATCTGATAGGTCTTTGTAGCAAATCGCTCTTCTCTATTATTACTCGGCTATGGGACCTAGCTCCATATTCCTATCTCTGCATCACATGTTATAAGCCAGAGAATGCTTTCGCATGGGGCACTATAAATACGCCCCTTCGCTCGTCATAGAGGAGAGAGGAGAGACCGGGCCCGGTCGCTCGCCCCCACCCCATATTACCTGTGCTCCTGTTTCGTAGTATTGATGCTAGGTAATTCACTTGAATAATGTGTACTGTGATCATCGCCCGCACCGCAATTGTTCTATAGTAATGTAACTTCTATCGTCCAATCGTAGTCGCTTTTGATGCTTTATAATGTTATCGTACTTGGTGTCCATGTATAACGTCTTAACCCAATAAACTAGTCAACCTTCATGTTCGTGTTTGGGGTCACAAGGCAGGGGACACCACATCAAAACCCGCGGACTCTCACTCTTTTGATGATCATTCGTCCAAGAATCCATTCAATTTTAAGCACTTTAATATTTCGGAGATTTCTATAGACGCCAGAGGAGTTACTTTCCCCGCTCAGCCTCTCAAAATCAACTTTAAGCAAAAATGTTATGCAGAAGCTTTCGCAATGTTTTATGAAAACATTGGAGCTATAAGTGAAAATCGCGACATTGCAATATCTTATAAGCACTATAGGAACGGTTTCACTCTCTTTGCTTTTAATCTCGTACCAACTGATGTTAATAATGATTTTGAACTGGTGCAAAGTGGAACTACTCAAATAGCTTTGAGATTTGCTGAACAAACTCCTCCATCCGGACTACAACTCATAGTATATGCCAAGTATGACGGAATGTATCAAATCGATCATTATCGTAATGTTTTCAATGACCAACAGGTGTAGATATATTCATAACAATTGTATTTCCATGTAAAAGGGATGACTGATGTTGTTTAACGCGGTTGCTTTGTCTAATATAGAGCTAAATAATATTCTGAGGAATTGTCCTGTTACAAGGTTCTATTATCTAGGAAGTTTCCCCTCCGATGCAATTGTTGATATTCCCGAGAGTCGACCTTTCTGCCTCATTTTCATCACCAGCAAGTCTAGTTTGCCAGGAGAACACTGGGTTGCTGTATTTGTGAATAAGTTTAATATTGCTGAATACTATGATTCAAACGGAGATGAGTGTTTGAATACCCTTGAAACGTGGTTGTCTAAATTTCCTAGAGTATAAAAGTTTCCTTTACGTGTTCAAAGTCTTTTTAGCAACGTATCTGACACTTTTGTTTGTATTTTCTCTGTAACAGATGTAAAGGTAAAAGCTTAAACTTTTTGCTCAAATCACTCCATCGTCACAATTTGAGCAAAAATGACTCTTTAGTATGTAAATGGTATTTAAATCACCTCAAGTCATGTATAAATAGATGAAGAGAAATCATAGTGCATCGTTTACTTCACCATGTCTAGTGACAAACTTTCCCTTCTTTCTGATAAGGCCCCTGTGAAAATTTCTGACTCATCTACTAACTCTGAGTCTTCCATCAAAAAAGAAAAGGAACTCTCAAGTAATTGCGAAGATATGGTAACTGTTATGGAGATTGGCATAACTCTACGCCGAGCGAGAAAGCGTATTGATGGAGATACAGGTTTTAGATACATTCGTAAGGTTCATTTCACTTACTCGCGGGTGATCTGATAATGTATTTGTGTAGTTTCTACCTGTTAATTAGTTATCTGAAGATTAAGATGTCCGAGTCTAGCGATACTTCTACTCACGAGGAAGTGCATTTCAAACGCAAAAGAGAACGACTGGAGGAAAACACTGAGGTTTATTAAAATTTTATATTATATGTTCACTAAATTAACCGTTAATTGTTGAGTTTCCGTCACATGAGCACGTAAACCTTCATGGAGAGCCTCAACAACTTGGAAGCGATTTCTCAGTATTCAGACCGCAAAGATCCATTACTATGGCTGTTTGTAACACTTGCTTCAAACCTACCGTCATATCCCATATTGATTGTACTGTCACTTTCAAATTGTGTAAATCCTGCATTCTCACTAATTCTCGGATGCAGTCTGCAATTTACCACAACATCATTGTGAAGAACTTGAGGGATAGAAGGACATTTTTCAATGGAAAGGACTCATCCGACAATTACTCGTCGCTTCTGGTAAGTTTTTTACCCTATAAAATGGAAATTTTAAGTTTTTGGTGGTTACTAATCATTCGGGGTGATCTCTAGATGGGAGTAAAGGTACCACTCTGAAATAATTTTCATTTCTTTTGTTTTCAATTTTGAATAGATGTTGTCTTCCTTTTCCTCCTACTTGTGTGACTAAAATAAGTTTCAGATGCCTCACATTGCTCTCGCTACCTATCTGAGAATCAAAATGAATGTAGATATTCATGACAAACTCACATTGAGCCAGATGGATGAAATTAGTGATCATCTCGTTAATCTGAGGATAAAAACAACACATATGGAGGAAAAAAATAATACTTTTTTGGATCATCTGCAACTGGACATAAGGACCGGCGTTTATCATCCCATAACCGTAAGGCTGAAGGTGGAGGGAAGGAAGAAGAGTCTGGGTCTGAGAACAGTTCGAGTCCCGCTCGTTGTTAGTTTTTTTAAATTTCTCTTTTGTGTTTCAAGTCCTTTTTTTTGCCAATTTTTAAAATGTTTGTATTGCAGGATTATTTTCTGGCACAATACGACGTGAGAATAACTAGACATGATGGCCCCTGTTTCCGAGGGAGAAATGGATCAGTCTATCCGGTCGAAGTATTGCAAGTTGAATATCTCTAGAACGTGTTATAATTCAGATTCGTTTGGTTCTAGATTCGTTACGTCTTTGACATGGTATTCTTTACCGCAAAGAGTGCAAGTTGCGAGAAAAGGAGATGGCTTCCTTCCAAGATCGTATCCATAGACTATGCGTGTTTGAAAACAATGATTATTGGAAACACATAAAAATTGTCTAATAAAAGGTTCAAAGATACACATCAGAGAGAGTGTGTATAAAAAGTGTGTCTTTCTGAGAAAGACTACACTGTAAGAGAAAAACGCTAGAGAGCGTAAAAGAAATTAGCATGTAATATTGAGAGACGCAGATAAAAGCATCATGGATGGTTATGGTTTTTAAGAGGTTCAGAGAAGAAATACCTGACAGAGTATAAAGAGAGAGAGAGATAAAGAAAGAGAGAGAGAGAAGAGAGAGAAAAAGAAAGAGAGAGAAAGAGAGAAAGAGAGAGAGATAAAAGAGGGAGAGAAAAGAGAGAGAGAAAGAAAGAGATAGAGAAAGAGAGAGAAAGAGAGGAAGAGAGAGAGAGAAAGAAAGAAAGAGAGAGAGATAAAGAGAGCAAGAAAGATAAATAGAGAGAGAAGAGAGAGAAAAAAAGAGAGAGAAAAAGAGAGAAAAAGAAAGATAAGAAGAGAAAGAGAGAGATAAGGATCAGCTGGAGTGATTCTTTGTAGTCAGAGAAAAAGTCTCTCGGTGTGACACGCCCCTTTGAATCAATCGATGAAAACTGGTCACAGAGTCAGCCACATCACACACCTTTTCCAAGGTTCGAATATCTTTCTTGATAAAAGGATTCCAAGCCGGCGATGCAAATTCAATTATTGGTCTGATCTAGATCGAGTAACATTTTGTTAGAATTTCAGCAGACCTTAGTGATACCGCTTTTAGTAGTATATACAGGGTGCGGCAAAAGTCCAGGTGGACAGTATTTTTTTCGATAAAAACTTAACGGATTAAGCAAATCAAACAAAATTTTCATTAAAATTTATTCAAATAGTTTGGGATATAACTGCTTTTTCAAATTTCAAACAGCTCTCCTTTCTCCTTGACACAGGCGCAGAGTCGCTTGTGGAAGGCACCCACCGTGGTGGACAGGAAAGCGACGTCAAGATCATCCCACGCCTTCTGTAGGGCGCGCTTCAAACTTTCCAAATTCTTGTGTTGGAAAGCACAGGCCTTGCTCTCAAGGACTGACCACACAGAAAAGTCCAGAGGATTCAAATCAGGTGAGTACGGAGGCCATTCGGCGGATGTGATCATGGAGGGGAAATTGCTCTTGCACCAGTCTTGCACCACTTTAGCCTTGTGGGCGGGCGCAGAGTCCTGCTGGAACGTCCACTTGCGTCCCGCGAAGTGAGCCTGGCTCCAGGGAAGTACTTCCTTCATGAGAATGTCGTTCAGGTAGTTATTGGCATTCATTTTGACTCCCTGCTCGACGAAAACAAGCGGAGTCTTGCCAGTCGCGCAAATCCCGGCCCAGACCATGACAGAAGCGGGATGGCCCTTTCTCGAGACGTAACGGCCACTCTCATTGGCATCTTTGACCGATTTCGACCAAATCCTATCGTTCTGGTGGTTGAAGGACTGCTCAATATTGAACAACTTCTCATCGGTGAAAAGAATATCCAAACAGTCCACCGGCTTGAACCGCTTTGACAGTTCACGACATCTCCGAAGACGGGTCGCCTTCATCAGGTCCGTCAATGCGTGAGTCTTCTGCAGCTTGATGGGGCGAAGTCCAATGCGGGATTTGACGATCATCTGAACAGAACTCGCCGAGATATTCAGCTCCTTCGCGAGTTTCCTGAGACTCCGCTTGGGGTTATATCGAATCTTGTCTCGGATGCTTCTCACGTTGAAGGAAGTGGTCGCGGTCACTGGTCTGCCACTCCTGGGACGGTCATTTGTTGTACCAGTCTCAAGAAAGCGACGTATTGTGTTTTCAATGGTCCTACGGGAGAATCCAGTGGTTCTGGCGATGTGCTTTTGAATGTGCCCGGACTGGCTCAAGCGCAGAATGTAGCCTCGGTCCATATCAGAGAGCATTACCGGAAAACAAAAATAGTTATCATTCTGATTTTTTCAGGGTATGTTAGCAACATTATGAATAAGATACAAGCAAAAAATCACAGGACTGCTACACCAAACAAAAAAGATGCAAAGTGACAAAGTTGTCCACCTGGACTTTTGCCGCACCCTGTACATTGCTTTCTTGCTTTACTGCTTCTGTCATTAACCGTTACCGTTGGTGAGAGAGTAGGTGACACTTGGATCCCAAGATCACGAGCGGATGAGACAACTGGTAGAGGTAGGTTCGAAAGGGTAAGAGGAGGTATAGAGGCATCCGGTCGTTTACCAATAAACATGACATTGCATTTGGATGGTGCTAAAGTTAATTGTAATTTAGCGGATCATTCCCGGAAAGCTTCTAGGGCTTTTTGAAGTTGATTAATTCTATCAGATGCATTACTTCTATCAAAACTGATATATAAATCAAAGTCGTCAACAAAAGCTTGGCATTTTACATTACGGAAACGTGAAAGAACGCTTGCTACGTCCGATGTGTATAGCAAGAAAAGAGTAGGCGCTAGTACTGTTTTTTGTGGAACGCCAGATGTTACGCGTATTGCTGAGGACTGATAAGTATCTATCTTAACTGAGAAAGAGCGATTATTGAGGAAGTCCTCCAACCATCTCAATAATTCTCCATTAATACCATGTTGATAACATTTGGAGAGGAGTTTGAGAATGGAGACGGTGTCGAAAGCAACTGAAATATATAATAAAACAAGAGCAATCGATTTTTTATTAGTTAAACTTTCCGACCAGTCATCGTGAGAATCGAGAAGTTGGGTCACTACAGAACAATTTGATTGAAAACCATGCTGAAATTGAGGAATTGAACCCCTTCTCTCTAGATATAAGCTTAAATGGTGCTTAATAAGTCTTTCGCACACTTTAGCCGGAGAAGGTACAATAGAAATCGGTATATATGAAGACACTGCTTTTTTATCTTTTCCCGGCTTGAGGATTGGTGTGATTACAACATGTTTCCAATCTCTTGGTACTTGACCCAGCTTAAACGAGATATTGAATATGTGAGCCAGAGGGAGTGAGAGAGACAAGGAGCAGCGCTGAAATACTATCTGAGGTATTACTATCGTCGATACCCATAGAGCAAGAGCTTTTAAGTCGCTTAAGTGATGCGGCAACATCTCATGGATAGAAAACCATATTTGAAATGCCGCATGAACGATAGGCTGAAGGGAGATCAATTTCGGAACCATCGTCTACACTGTAAACAGATTCGAAGTGGTCGGCTAGTGCTTCTGCTTTGTCAGCAATACTTGTGATCAAGCCACCGTTACCAGAGTTCCTCAGGTCTGAAGGAGGACGAGATCGAGGCTTTGTTAGCTTTCTGTGTGATCAAAAGGATTTCGAGTTTTGTTAAACTTAACCCGTTCGCATCGCACATACCACTTCTTCAGCTCCCGCATTAGATTTGAACTGCATTTCGCTAGCAATCCACGAACATTCGCTGTGTGAGACTGCTTGAATAGGTTGTTACGGTTAGCAATCATCCGTTGAATATGAGGAGGGTAGGAAAATTGCTTAGAGCGTGTAATTTTGAGAGGAACAAACATCGAAATTGCTAGTAATACATAGGCATTGAACTTTTTATAGATATCGTCAATGCTAGTGTATTGATCAAATGTAGCTTCCCAGTTTGTCTACGAGAAATATCTATTCATGTTTTCGTAATCGGCTCTGGCAAAGTCGAGGTGAGTCACGCGCCTGTCATTAACGGATAAGGTGAGCATAAAAGATACCCCTAAGTGATCACAATTCGGAAAACCAGGGATAACTTCCGCAGTATTTATCATTTTCAAATCAAAGTTGTTCAATACCCAGTCTATGAGCCTGCCTTCGCGAGGGGTTTTTTGTACTACCTGAAAAAGGTTATGAATTTTTGTGAACTCGTTGTTCTTGGAGGATTCGATGAAAAAGTTGTTCTTGGAGGATTCGATGAAGGACAGCCAATCCTTGTCACCGAGAAGTAAAACGTCTTCAGTCGAGTCCTCGCAGAAGTTGGTGAGTGCATTCAAGAATGTTTCATCATCAGTCGCCAAGGAATTCGGTGGTCTACAGATTTACCATCTAGATCGACTAATGTTGCGAAAATGACTTCTGATTTAGAACTTGGATGGAGCGGCGTCGGTTTTTGAGTGAGTAGCAGGAGCTCTTTGTACACAATACAAACTCCCCCACCCCTCTTAGATCTGTCTTAGCGAAGCACTAAATAGGAAGATCGAAAACAATCAAAGAGTCAGGAATGTCTTTGTTCAGCCAGGTTTCCGTAAGAAAAATAAGATCGGGTTTTTCTTTAAGCATAAACATTCTGAAAACATCTAACTTGTTCTTCAACGAACGAATATTGAACAAGTAACACTTCAAAAGATTCTTAGGATTACCATTTAATTTCCCTGACTCAGGGAAACACTTTTTGAGCTCAAAACGGATTTACGAGAAGGTACATAGTAAGATGTTCTCCTATCTTTTTTGAAAGTATCTGAGTTTCGCCAACTTCGCCAGTTTGGTTTGGTGTTGCAGACCTTCGGGGCTTTTTCAGTCGCAACCGTTAACCTTTGCCGACTATTTTACCCTCGAAAACGCAGAGGTCTTCGCCGGTGCTCTTGCTTCCGGACGTCTGCTGGAAGAGACGCGTGAACGAAAGTCGAACGAAAACGCTCACATTTTCGTAACTCGCTGCTTC
Source organism: Allodiplogaster pararmata (assembly GCA_964056735.1). Lineage (NCBI taxonomy): Eukaryota > Metazoa > Nematoda > Chromadorea > Rhabditida > Diplogasteridae > Allodiplogaster > Allodiplogaster pararmata. The sequence goes on along the minus strand of OZ057408.1, from coordinate 43,143,145 downwards.
TCATGAGCAAGCTCTTCTGAGCTGATTTACATGGAAAATGAATTTGACTTTCCTAGGCTTTAGTTCTGCGTTTTCATTACTTCCCATCCGGTAAAAAGCTATTAGCATGTACTCTACATCTGCGTAATCGAGAAGATCACTAATCTGTTTTCTCATTTGTTCATGGATTTCGGAATTCCATCGACGACTACGCTGCGTAGCCGACGTTCCTCATCAATGCTTTGGAGTAGCTCTCCTTGCGATTGTGACTGATCTTTCACTGAAGACTGAATGCAATAAACCATTTTTTTTTCATAACTAATGCGCAAGTGCGGAGCATGAGAGCTAATGGAGTGTTTTCGTCCTTCTCCGTGGTGGAGATGAGTGCGAAAAGGGCCTCTACAAGTTGTTTAAAGGCAGTGACGCCTGGTTAAGATGACAAATGAATGAACTATCGCACAGAGAAAAAGATAGTCCACCGGGCGGGATCGAACCCAAACCATCTCGACTCAAACCGGGAGCGCGTGTTACCATTACACCACGGGGACACATTACTATTTCATGCGATAGTGTTATATGAAAGGCTCACATGCCTTGTTCTCTTAGTCACGCATGCTTATTAAGCGATTGCGTCATTAATTCATTCATTCTTTATTCCAAGCATGTAGGTATTTAAGAAAAAAACAAATTACATATAAACAAAGGTATGCATGGACTACATTACTCATAAAGCTTAGTGGGGGTGTGTAAAGGGAAAAAAAAGGGGGGCTGTGATACTGATGAAAAATTACAATTCTTAATTAAGTATCAGAAACAAGACTAACTGGCACAATCACATTCACAGGCAACAAAAGAAGTTGCTTTCGAAATGTAAGGCTACTAGCTTCGTTGATAACATCAAACGGAAGAGAGTTCCAAACATACATTTGACGGGAAACACATGTCGATAAAGAGGTCTTATTGATGCGGTGAGGAGGAATAAGTCTTAGAGGATGCGAATGCCGAGTGAAACGCTGAACAGCCAAGATTTCGTATGAATGATCATGTCTAAGCTTTTATGTTAAAATTTTGATCAAAAGTAGTCATGCATGGAGCGTAACTCCAGAAATCACAATTAGGACAGAAGAGAGATTTAAGATGGATGATAAATCTTCAATTGCTAAGCTACACAGTTTAAAGGCAGTGACGCCTGGTTAAGATAACAAATGATTGAACTATCGCACAGAAAAAAAGGATGATTTTGATTAGGAAAGCAACGATACCACACGAATGAACGTTCTCTGAATGCTTCCTACTGTCTTAATATCTTTCATATAAAGAGGATCCCATTGTGTGGAAGCGTAATCGAGCTGAGGCATGACGTAGATCTTGAAGCCTCTCTAGTATAGTTAAAGTCTTTGTTTGAAAAACCACACCGCATCTCTTCACTGGCACGACAAAGACTTTAACTGTCTAATTAACCTCCACGATGCGCGTCACTCAGTACTCAAAATTCATATCCTCTCTAGTATACTTACATCAATAACCGAAACTGCCCGTAGTTCTGAGAGCACGGCCTTCCTAGCTTTGGCAACTCTATCTATGTAAGACCATAACAAGTCTATGTAAAGACGGAACCAGTTGTATACCAAGATCACGGAATCGACTTTAGCAATTGGTACTGCGTTCACGGAATACGTGTGCAACAATTTAGGAGAGCCAATGTGCATATGTATTGACTTGGCTGGAGCAAGAGTCTATTGATTAGAGCTATGTACACTGTCTAGAGCGATTTGTAACTCTTTTTTTTTCCTATCATAAAAGTTTCGCTTATCGTGTGAAACAGAATATATCTTTATATCATCAGCGTAGGATTGGTATTTAACATAAGGATAAGGAAGGAGAACTTGATTTATGTTGGCAATGTACATAGTAAACAAAAGTGGTTCAAGAACTGAGCCCTGAGGTACTCCCGCATTGATCTGTAGCAGTTTCGAATATGTTTTACCAATACGTACATAAAAATAAATGAATGTAACCAGGATAAGTAGAGTATCGGTGATTCCATAATACAATATTCACACTTCGTCATAAGCTTCGGAAAACGTACACTTGTGTGTACAGTAAATAGAAAACGAATATGATTTACAATGGCAAAATAATAAGTAGCAACTATATGACATCAATATTTTCGCCATTTGAGAGGGACTTAGTACAATAATTTTCACAAATCAAAAAATTCGTTAGTACTGAAGCACCCTTTATTCCTTCCTTCCCCCATGTTGAAGAGTGGTTGCCTGTCGTCTCGCTCTTCATTTTCCCCATCAATGGAATAGGAATCCGGCCTCTCGAGGTTCGTAATCGTAAAAGGACGTCAGGCTGATATATCCTTATAGAATTTATCGCGACAAGCCGGTCTGTGAAGAAAACCGTCGTATCCCAAAAGATGCACTACCATCCAACCCCCACCGAAAGTGGGCTTTCGAGGAATCATCGGCCGCGTCCTCGATACAAGAATATAGCAGCGCCAACGACTCTCAGGCTAGCAACGCTAAATGTCGGTAGCCTCACTGGTAAATCTATGGAACTCTGTGACATGCTAACGAAGAGAAAAGTTTTAATCGCATGTCTGCAGGAAACTAGATGGAGAGGTTCAAAGGCTCGACTCCTGAGTGAAAATTACAAATTATGGTACTCCGGAAACAACTCCTCCACGCGCAACGGCGTAGGCATCGTAGCTGACACCAAGCTTCTTTCATCGGTTACGGAAGTCTGTCATATTTCAGATTGATTGATGTTCTTATCACTCGACTGGAAAGGCAGAGTTTTTAAAAAGATCAGTGCCTACGCCCCGCAAGCAGGATGTTGTGAGTCTGAAAAGGAAGAATTCTGGGACGCTCTCGATGACATCACAAGGCAGTTTTCATCAGAGGAAACCATACTTATTGGACATGACTTGAACGGACACGTGGGAAAAACCGCGGATCAGCATAAGAGAGCTCACGGAGGAAAAGGATATGGTAAAGTCAACGAAGATGGGACGAAAATTATTCACTTCGCGGAGGAACATGATCTTTCAATCTGCAACACATTCTTTCAGATACGGGATTCCCATCTCGTCACGTACTGCAGTGGAGGAAAATCATCTCAAATTGATTACTGGCTCACACAGAGGAACAACCCGAAGCTTGTTGTCAACTGCAAAGTGATTCCCAGCGACAACGTCACCTCCCAGCACCTACCGGTTGTCATCGACCTCCGTTACTCTCATAAGCCGTGCAAAGTCGATCCTATAAACGAGATATCCATGATAAAATGGTGGAAATTCAACGACAATAAACTGCGCTTCATGCACCAAGTCCACTCTAAAATTCTCCCTCACATTCTCGAAAGAACATACCCAGAATCTACTGAAATGCACTGGAAATTCCTACGAGACAATATAAAAGAGATCGGAGAAGCAACCTTGGGCAGGACGAAGCCAGGTTGCAACCGCATTGTCGACAAAGAAACCTGGTGGTGGAATGAAATCGTTCAAGCTGCGGTAAAGTTGAAGAAATCAGCTCTTAAGCAATGGAAAATTTCCAGATCGGAGGATGATCGAGCCAAATATATCTTTGCAAAAAGAGATACAAAGAGAAGCGTAGCTAAATCTCAATCTATCGCTACTATGGAGATATATAACAAGCTTGACACGCCTCAAGGAGAGAAAGAAATTTTCAGAATTTGCAAAGCCAGAGCTACAGCAGCGAAGGACATCACCCACGTCAGACTCATAAGGGACCAGAACGGAAAACTTCTGCGCTCGAATAGCGACATATGTCAGTGTTGGAAAGAATATTTCGAACACTTATCCAACATTGAGTTCGATCATCCACCAATTCCTTTATCTCTCCCAACAGAAGGACCAGTTCCCATGATTACGGAAGAAGAGGTGAGAAAAGCGCTGAAAAGAATGAAGCCAGGAAAAGCCTGTGGACCAGACAATGTTTCATCAGTTGCATGGAAACTAGCAGGAGACTGTGGAGTTTACCACCTCGTCGAGCTATTCCAGAAAGCTACGATTAGTCAGGAGTATCCTGAAGATTGGAGCATGTCAACCACCATTCCAATCTACAAAGGCGAGGGAGATGTTACCGATTGCGCCAACTACCGTCCCATAAGACTTATGCCTCACACAATTATACTCCTGGAAAAGATCATCGAAGCACGCTTACGTGAGATCACCAACACAAGTGTGAATCAATGTGGCTTCGTGAAAGGAAAAGGGACGACAGATGCGATCTTTGCCATCCGCTTATATCTAGAAAAACACCGAGAGAAGGCGAAATCTGTCCACTGTGCTTTCTTGGACCTAGAAAAGGCCTTTGACAGGATCCCCCATGATCTCATATGGTTTTCCCTTCGTGATCATTTGGTGCCAGAAGAATACATCAGGTGGATACAAATGATGTATGCCAACCCCAGGAGCGTCGTTAGGTCACCAACAGGAAATTCTGAGCCATTCCAAATTTCTGTCGGAGTTCATCAAGGATCCACACTCTCGCCTTTGCTGTTCATCTTAGTCATGGACACAATAACCAGAGACCTCCAGCGAGACCCACCGGAGACACTCCTGTACGCCGACGACATCGTCTTATGCTCGGAGACAAGTGAAGTTCTCGAACGTCAAGTGGTAAAATGGAATGATCGCTTTGCGGAGTACGGACTACGACTCAATGCATTGAAGACCGAGTATCTTGAAGCTGGAACATCGAGTTTAATCCAAGACCCAAGCTCCATAAAAGTACACAACACTGAGCTAAGGAAAGTCGAGCACTTCAAGTATTTGGGTTCTCAAATATCCACAGACGGGGACCCAACAGCCGCTTTCAGTGCCAGAATCAACGCAGCATGGCTCAAATGGAGGGAATCGACTGGTATCCTATGCGACAGACGCATGTCTGATCGACTGAAAAGTAAGATCTATAAATCAGTCGTACTCCTTCAACAGCAAAGACCCAGCAGATGCTCCATGTAATGGAAATGAAGATGTTGAGATGGAGCCTCGGAGTCACCCGGAAAGACATGATTCGCAACGAAACGATAAGAGCTCGTTTAGGAGTTGCCCCATTACCCGAAAAACTCAGAGAGTCCAGGCTTAGGTGGTACGGACACATGCTGAGATCCAATCCTGACTCCGTTCCCAAGTCTGCTTGGAACATAGAAATCCAGGGTAGAAGACCAAGAGGTAGACCGCAGCTTAGATTGAGAGACACCATAGAACAAGACATGGCGGCTATCGGGCTGATAGCCGAAGACGCCTCGAATCGTATGATGTGGCGAAGTGCTATCTACACAGCGGACCCCGCTCTTCAGCGGGATTAACGCTAGGAAGAAGAAGAAGACTGAAGCACCCTTTACAAATGCATGCTGATTGGGCGGAATGACTTTGTTCATTGATCTCATTCAAAACGCTCTCGCGGAGTGATATATCCATAGTCCAGCGTATCATACACATTTCCATGGTTTGTAGATAACGCTCAACCGCTCCCGTAGTTGACCAGCTCTCAATTCCATACAGAGCTACGAGGCGTACTTTTCCAGGACATTTTTAGAGGCATTTTGCAGTCGCATTGTTAACCAGTGACTTTTCTCCATTCCATCCAGGCTCCGTAGACACGTGACAGCACCTCACTGTCAATTTTGACGGTGCTCTGAAGACTCGATCCAAAGTACCGAAAGCTCTTTTACTTCGTCAGACCTTCGCCGTTGGAATTGCTTGTATCTTTGGAGGGCACTGTTTCCAAGTAACCGTATTTGAGGTATTCAGGCGTAGCCTGAACTGGCTGAGTTGGTCGCTCCAGGCTTACAATCTCTGATGTAGATCTTCCGAAAAAAATTCAAATCGAAGTCGTTCTGGCTGCTGTTGAGGCTGCTGGAATACGGGATAATGCTGTCGTTCTCTTCTGGAATAAGGTGTTGGATATGAAGAGGCGTTTTTTTCCACTTTCGTGGGACAGGTCCAACGTGCGCCGTTTCCGGTGGACACCCTGACCGCAATTTTCCATGCTTCGTCGCTTCCGGTGGACGCAGCATGGAAAGTTAATGTAGTTGCGACAAATGTTTTTCCGACGTCCGGCTTAGCCTATCCTGAAAAGTTATTTTTCCGATGGCACCACGTGGAGGTGTGGACTCGCCATTATTTTGTTTAGGAGTTATCCATGCATACATAACTATAGTACTTGTATCTATAGTACAGGCCACGAGTGCAGAATATTCAATCTTTCAAAACATTTTTTAGATGTATTCCTAGCAAATCTATGGAGACAAGAGAAAACATAGTTAAAAAGAACTCGAGCTTCCCACTTTTTTCCTATTTACAAGATTAAATGCACTTAAAAATTTTCAATTATTTTAAACTCTCATGGGTTGTACGAGCGATGATATCCGGAATTCGGCTTGTTTTTCATATAGATAAATAAAGATAGTCGAAGACAGAGAAAGAGAAAAAAACTGGAAGATCAGTAGAAGTTAGTTCGCTTAGTGTATTGTGAACAAGATAGAACCAACACACTAAAAGTTTTCCAAGTGGTTTCCGTGTGTGCTCCCATACAACAATCTATTATTGGATGGATTGGCTCCATTCTCTCAAATACAGTTTGTTCTTACCGTCACTAACATGATAAGGGGAAAGGAAAACGAAGACTCAAACAAGTTGAGATAAGCCATTGATGAAGATTATATACTTTATCTCATACATCCTTCAGAAAAAAAACTGAAGACGATGAAGACGTGTCGTCCATAAAGAATGGTCGAAAATCATCGGAAGACAAAAGAGTTTGACACAATCATCTCTGGCCCTTAGAGAAGAGTAGATGAGTATGTAATGATTATATGAATATTGCATGAATGAATAAACGTTTAAACGTATATCTTTGCAGTCATTCCTCTGATCGCGGCAGTGTTGACAGTAGCAACGGCTGCAACAGTTGCAGTCAATTGCTGGTTTCTACAGATAATAGTACAATGTGCCAAATTCTTCAGATCTAAAGAGCAGAGCAAGGTGAATTAAACCGTTTTAGGTTATGATATAATTTATGTATAAGTTTCAGAAGGTATATGAATAACTTTTAGTGAATTCCAACGATTCAATCGACAATTTAAAGCATTTGAGAAAATTGTCTACTAAAAAAATAATTGTGTCGCCCTTTTTATCGATTCTATAGATAAGAATGTTTGTACAAGGATCGTGTTAGAGACCCAGTGTGGAAAAAAACGAATTAAACTTGAACTTTCAGTTTTACTGTATCAACGACAAGTTTCTTCAGCACTTTAGCAAAAAGTCCGTAACCTTCGATTAGTTATACTCAATCTTCCCGCTGTCAAGTATTATTCTCTAATCTTGAGAAACGTCATTTGAACTTTCCAATATCCATAAAAACGCTCAAGAAAAGTTCCGGTTATCGGAGAAAAAACCAAAATTTTTACTCTAAAAAAATTAGAGGCAAAACCCTTTGAAGTCAAGCTTTGGTTTGAATATAAATACTCATGCAAAAAAGTCTTTTTTTTTTTGTTAACACACTTTTTTTGGCAAAAAAAAAAACTTTTTCTCGTACAAGAAAACAATAGAGCTGGTATAAAATCTTTCTATCTTAAAATATTGGAAGAATAGTGATGAGGAAAGATGAGTGCGGTCTGCAGGGAAAGCGAGAGAGAGACTGAAAAGCACCGCCGACGCGAGCAGAGCAGAATTGCATGAAACAGCAATGTTTGATTGGCATATCAATGTGGATCGCTCTCATGAATTGTTCATATCTTCCTCTCCTTTGACTTTCTATTTCTTCTCAGACGCAATTCTAGAGTGAAGAAACCCCATCCCCCTACCTCCCGCCACCCCCATACCCGGCTAAGCCGCCTCTAATACGGAAAGCTCTCCATTGTCTATGGGTGACCCCGCTTTGAGTTTGTAAGGCGGTCTTGTTTACATGGTTATCAGTTCAATGATCATTCATATTGATCATGATTTCTAAAATTTTTCAATTTCAAATTCATCGCTGTTGACTTTTTCCATTTTTTTGTCATTCGAATTCAGCTAGTTTGTTTGGAAAAAAACAGTTTTTCGTTAAGAAAACGGAAGAAGATGAGGTCTGAAATATTATTATAATCTAGGTGTGTGTTGAAATGTAATATGATGTTTGAAGTAGGTTATCGAGAGTCCTTTTGGTAGAAAAAACTTTAATGGTCATTTGGGTAAAGCGGATGACAAAACATGAATTTTAGGTGAAAACAATGTTCTGAGTGTTATGAAAACGAGCATCTTGAGCGGGTTGGATGTAGAAAAATTTTGATATGTGTCAATCTCTTACTCTCCAACTTTATGTACGTTCATATTTTTTTTAAGTCTCTGATTAAGACCGGATTATAACTCTTATTTCATTTCTAAACTCCGTTGTTTTGTTTTCTTTTGAAACAAACACCCTTCAAGCCTTGATTGCTTTTCACAAGTTTGTTCAAGTATTCACTGATCAGTCTTGTTTTCATTTTAAGTTTTGTGCTTGGTAATTTCCTTTCTGTCGATGAGAACCCAATTAGAATTTTTTCTTTGAATTCGTTGTTTCCGAGTTGAAGTTAAAAGAAAGTTAATTCGAATAACTGGGCAAATGTACGCTGTTATGACTCCTGTGCATAAAAAAATCTTCAAGTTTACCTATTTTTTTGTCAGATCATGACTTAATCCGAAGTCCAAATAAGAAATTCACTTCTCACTTTCTTCAGACGTAAAACCGTTAGTGAAATTGAAGAAAACATAATAATATGGAGTTGAAAGGATCTCATGAAACTTCTCATCGTAATTCACTCTAGAGGCACTATTTACGTTTTTTTCGAAGCTCAGAAATCGACATTTTTTGGATCGCTAATCAGAGAGACAACTGGTTGTATCGATTAAGAGCTTCTAGCATTGAGTGCCCTCACCGTCTTATCAGATTCATGCGTTTCCGATGAACAAAAGGTCACACCTGAACCTTCCCCGAGCAACATAAATTCAGCATTTCTGTTCCGAGGGCTCGTCGACGCAATACCAAACACTGAAGAAGGAATCAGAAATCTTTTTTCGAGTATTCTAGATGTTTTTGGTTATGTAAACTTTTATGATTCAAACAAACCCATGTCGGTAAAACTTGCGTTAATTTTCTTATTATTCGTATTTTGCTTTTGTCATCTGTGACGTCTTAATTATGATCTAGTACAAACAGAGCATGGCTTTTTTAAATTTTACTTTAGCTTTCTCTTTTAATTTCACCTTTCGAATTTTACTTAAGCTTCCCGCACGGTACAAAATGCACTGCAGAAGTTCTATTTTACTCTAGCCTCACCTTTCAAACCCAAGCGTTCTAGGATGCTGCATCACGAAATAATGGGTCGTTTGGTGCTTCCATGAACTACTTTTATTCGTTATTTGTGTTTCATTCGTATTTATTTTCTATGGAATGATTGCTCAGACTAGGCAAACGAGGCTTTTTTGATGAAGAAGTGGTGCTGAGAGAAGGCCGAAGTTGAAAAGGCTCGGATATATATACTTTATCGCAATGGGTTAAGTTTGGGTGTAAGGGGATATTGGATCCAGGTTGAAGGTGTTGACCCGAGCGTGTCACTTTGATAACTAAAGTGAGAAAAATAAAACGAAGCACAGTCGGAGGCTGATTGCGACCATGATGATCACGAGCCTTTACTTTGACTTTGACTCTTTTTTTTTAGTATTAAATGGTGACTATTTTACTTTAGCCCCCTCCATTTTTGCTCTTCACCTTTAGCCTGCTCCATTTCGGCAGGTTTTACTATGAAATGGGGGTTCTTGTGTTACAGGGGTTGCTAAAGTTCAGGGGAGAGGCTGAAGTTAAAATTTCCCGTAAAGCAATAAAAATAATAATGATAAAAAACTAAAAATTTTAATACTAATACTTTTTAGCATTTGATTTTTGAGGTTGTTAGGAAGTCAAATAGATAAAGGAATTGTATCAACACCAATCCGTGACACTTTCGAGAAAAAAAGATAACTTCGAAAAGTAAATTTTTGAATTGATAGCATCGCTTCTGAGGAAAACGTACGTTTTGAAACTTTTCTATGCAACGAAATGCGAGAACAAGAAATTAGACTGACAACGCTTTTCCAGTAAAAGTATATTGATGACAATAAAGGCAATGTTTCTGAAGATCCCATCATTGTCCCCCCCCCATAAAACAGAACTGCAATGATGGGAAGACCTTTTCGAACTTTATAGGTGTGCTCGGCATACTACATATAAGATCGATGTCACTACATAGTAGTCACCCTTTTAATTATCGAGCAATATGTATGTATGTTCGGTTGAGAAGAACCCTCTTTGTTTGGAACTTTTCATCATAGTTTAATCATTTATCATATGATGCTAAACATGCATATGTATCAATAAAAAGAAGATTTTCTAAAGTTCTTTCAAGTCAATTTTTGTTATTTCAACCTTTTTCCAAACTTGTTCCTCTCTTTCCTCTCGATGAGTCCTCTTTTCACATGATTAGACATATTAACGAAAATTCGAAAAAAGGAAAAGTCGTCGGAAAAGGCTGATCCTCAGGTTTTAACATAACAACATGAAAGCACGACAAACAAGTATGGAAGGGATGCTGCATGCATAGAAACGTAGCTGCTGATCAAACAGAGCAAACAGTGATAAGAAGCCCTACCCAAGTGTTTTATCTTCCATGCTCTCATTTCGAACTGCTGTCTTCGAGTCAAAATGTGGCCATAAAAAAGTCCTTGGCATTTATCAGACTGTTGATTGTTCCATGTAACAATTCCAAGCCTATCACTGTTTAATGCCTCATTCGCTTTCTTGCAGAACAGTTTTATCATTGAACGAAAATTTTCTCCACTACTTTATCCTTCGTTTGTTTGGAAGTTGAAGCAATCAATTTCACCGCACATATTAACTATTCTATAACTTCTTCAGTGTATCGTTCTTGCCAATTCGTCGTGTTTCCTGCGAAGAACATGTTTTTTCGTCACCACTAGAATTTTTTTCATTTGTAGTGTTCACTCCTATAATAGAGTTTGTGCAAACTGTTATCATGAAATTTTAGAAGGATGATCAAATATGGTTCCCTTGTTTTCATTTACAGCTCTTAGAAAATTTAGGTCTTCGCTGACTACGACCGCAAATTCTAATTGATAAACCACCAACGGTGTAGACCTTTTCGGGCTAGGCAATTGAATCTGAGCGTGAGGTTTTCCGGGTTAATCATGACTTTCTGAAATATAGACCAGGGCCGTATGCAAAGACAATGTTCTATGCTAAATTATAGGCTAAATTATAGGAAATGTTCTAGGTATGCACATTCCGTATGCAGAGACAATAATTTACCTAAGAATATTCTAGCCGAGCTACAATGTTCTAGGTCTGGGGCTACAACTTGCTATTTGAGCAAATCCGTATGCAGAGACATTGTTCTAGGGTAAATTAAAAGGAAAGTTCAAGGTATGCACATTCCATTTGCAAAGACAATAATTTACCCTAGAATATTCTAGCTGAGCTACAATGTTCTAGGTCTGGGGCTACAACTTGCTAGTTGAGCAAATCCGTATGCAGAGACAATGTTCTAGGGTAAGTTATACCCTAGAAATACATACAAACTTCATCTTTATTTTATCATTCACAGTAAGCAAATGGGCATCTCAACTTACAGTCGATATCATCATCTTTATAACATTACAAACTTCTGTTTTCCTCTTATCAATAACAGCGAGAATTGGATTAAAGTTTGGCGAGACACGTAATACATGGATTAGTAGACCAAGTCATTGAGCTAATCATGTTCCCAGTATTTTTATGCCGTCATTAAACCATGTGATATGTATCTGAAGAGATCAAATAAATAAAAAGAGGTACATTTGAAGAGGTGAACAAAGCAACCTTAGAGAAGGGATGATTTAGGTCCAATCGAATTTATGATAAAGATTGCGATTCGATCAATGTTGTTTTCCATTCACACTGAACAAGCTTATAAGTTATTGTCAACGATTATGTCCACTTTTCTTCAACCGAGGAAAAAAGCAAAGATTCAACAGGAGTTCTAAAAAATGCAGGAGGTTATTCTCAGCGAGTTTGAATCCAATCAAACTCTCAGTCACGATGAGAAAATATGTACAATACTTAGCCTAGATTTCTACACACTTCACAACTCTTTTCAACGCATTGCACTAAAATCATTCGAAAACGACAGAAAACTATTCAAAGCACCAGAATACTCGAAAACCACAGAAAACAACTATTCAAAAAAGCTTCTAGTGCAGAACGAACTGCATTAATCGTTGCTGAAATTAGCATTGATGAAAATTTTCTTAGCTTGAATTGGGAAAGTCGTTCCATCAGATTCGACGTAATTATCGACGTCATCAGAGAATTCGGGTACCTACAGAAAAATTAGTTGTGAGGAGATATAACTGGTTTTTTTGTAACCCAACCACATCGAACTAATTGAGAGCTACAGTAATTAGGAAAAAGCTCATTGAAAAGGTTTAGCTGCAGGGCGTTTCTTACCAGCAGCACCATTTTTTGAGCGCAAAAACTTCCAAAATTTCGAAAAGTTCGACATTTTACTTTTTATAGGATTATTTTGACAAAAAAAATTTCTGAGATCATAGATTCTAATTTGAGAGCTACAGTAATTAGAAAAAAGCTGTAATATTGGTTAATTGGTATTCTTCCCCCCCCCGCTAAAGTAAAGCAGAACCCCCCAAGTAAAGTGGGGTCCTCATATTAAAAAGAACCCGCTCCAAGTGAAGCACACCCCAATGTAAAATTGTACCTATTGCCACTAATCGTAATCCACTGGTCAAAAATAACGTACGTGGCAACAACCAAAAATTTAATAACAGGCTTCAAAAACAGACTACAAACCAACCTTAGTAAATTGTAAGTTGAATTAAAAGCTAATGAAAAATTCTAAACCTGCTAGATGTGGCAGTTGACGATCCTTGCCAACGCAAAGCTCTTTAATCTCTTAATAAGCTCTTACTAACCGCGACATTAATCTCTAAACGATGAGATCATCGGCGCGATGATTATGAGCACTCACATGACTTTGAGGTCTAAGATAAGAGCTTCCTGGGTACGAGCTCGGCTGGATTTATGTTTTAAGACTATTTCAACCACGCGCTTGGAGAATCTGAATTTATCTGCTGCGACATTAACCTCTAAACGATGAGATCATCGCACTGATATTTTTTGAAAAGCATTAAATCTAGTTGTGCAATTGTAAATCGAAAATTCATACGACTATCGCGTTATTGTTCTTTTTCGACGTTTATTAATGAGCACAAAAACGATAATGCTAATAAAAACACACCAAAGCATAATAGGGGGAAGCGTAATTCAATGCTAATTTAAAACTGATTGTGTATAGTTGCGTTTCTAGTTGCGCAATTTTGAATCTGAAAATCACATGACTCTCGCGTGATTGTACTGTTTCCACTCAAATTTAATGAGCACAAAAACGATCAAGTTAATAAAAACACATCAAACATGATAGGGGGAAGCGTAGTTCTATGCTACTCTAAAATTGATAGAAATTACTAAACAAATAAGTTGAAAAAAACGAAACTCTTCGAAATTAAGAGGCCTTCAGTTACCCAGTAGTTGAATACCGTAGGCAAGAACTTTTTTATGTTAATCCGTTCAGAACCTACACCAGAACTTGCTAGGCTAGTATGTTGTAGGGTATATTTTACCCTACAATGTTCTAGCCCTAGAACTTGTCTCTGCATACGGATTTGAGCTTCTTGTAGAGCTAGAGTGAATTTTAGCCTATAATTTGTTCCACGACTCTGCATACGGCCCCAGATGCGAAGAAAGCTAAACCAGGCGGGAAGAGATAGAAGTCGGGAGATTTGCAGGCCAAGCTCTAGCCGGAAGAAAAACTATGCAAAAGAGCGACTCCTGTGTTCTTTAAATGTTGTGATTTGAAGGTGGGGATTAGTTGAGAGCTTCACCTGCTTCTCGAAAAAACCTGGGATTTACAGATTCGTGCTCACCTTGTATTTTTCGAATGAAAAAATGTACGCCCAGTAGTGGCAAATAATAATAGGAAAGTGGATGGGACGCATTAAAAATTAGGTTCTCTCAAAAAAGAGGCAGCTGCAGGCGATAAGGAAAGCCTTTTATCATTCCAACGAACAAGGCTTCTTCAAATTTTAGATTTTTTTGTCGAAAAATGAAGACGTGATTTAGAGGGGTGACCTTCAGAAAGGGCTCCAAAACTTCTTAGAGTCCTATTTCTTCCGTTTTTGGCAATTTTAGTATTTGCGAGTGTATATCTTCTGTTTCTCGTAAACTATTCTCCTCCTTAATGCATCTGATACATTAAGTCCTGCTGCTCCCATTATTGCATGTGATGTGTTTCTAGGAGATTAAGTTCATTCAAAAAGTTGATGCCTAAGCGGAGAGGTCTGTACGATGACTTTCAGAAGACTTTCCAAGATTAACAGTATGACAGACGTTTAAACGAGGAAAGTCAATTAGACGGAAAGTCTTCGAAAGCGAATGTCATAGGTAAGAGTCACAGCTCGAAATAGTAAGAATACAGTAAGAATACGAAATAGTAAGGTAGTAAGAATACAGCTAGCAATAACTCTTACGGAATGCCTTTTCAGCAAGCTGCCTCGAAACTTGATTAATAGTATGAACCTGAAATATTTCAAGTCCCAAATAAAAAGTAGTGTTCTATCTACTCTTCTCATCTAGTGAATTCAGAACTAAACTTCTTTTTTTGTCGTTCAAATCGCTGTATATAGGTTTGTTTGTTTGTTTGTTTTTTCCCCGTTCAATTCGCTATATAAAAGTCACCTCGCTGTATCGCTTTTGTAAAAGAGTTTATTCACTTAATTGACATTTGTTAAGCTAATCTATTTTTTCCTCATTTTAAATTGTAATTAAATTTATGCGTTTTTGCATCGAAAAATGTACAGTACCGTTCAGAACCAAAAAGTATATTTTACAGTGTTTCTCTTCAGTGAACTCGAATTAAAGGCTCAAATGTTTATTAGATAATCTTCAAGTACTTCGAATCATAATTTCAACATAACTTTTGATATGCCCCTTAACTGTGAACAAAAAAGCGTAAAATATCATTCATTCTTCCTTTCTCCAAGCAAGTAAGTCGGTCGCGGCCACGACTTTTCCTCACGATTCCCTTGACTCAACTATTCTTGTCTACTAACAAAGCTATTGGTATTCTGCTTCTACTTCGATTCAGAGGACTCTTCGAAAAAATGAGGTTGAAAAGCTAAGCGGTCCTATTAGGACTCTTCAGCGCAACGCCACAGTTGCTTATTCCTCTTCACAAGTTTCCTCTTAATCCTCTCTGACCACCATGTTAGTGATAACACTGAACATGTTATCCTTTGGCATTGAAGACATGAATAACAAAAAAAAATATGAAATGCAAGAAAAAACACAATTGAGCACATATTCTTCAGACACCTATGACATCTTCACTAACAACTTAACCGTCCATTACTACCCGAAATTTGATCATTACAGTCTAATACTTTGTCACCATATCCCTAGCGTCAATGACTGCCTTGCATCTTTGTGGCATAGAGGCCACCAAGATGGCGAGGGTTAAAACCGGGAGGACGCGTCAGATCGGCCAACCTCATGCCGATTTCCCGCCCCCGTGCAATGACCTGCCGGTCCTTTTCACTTAGGTTCTTAGAACCTTTGGGTCGACCCTATATCTGGAAATGCTGAAAACTTTTTATGACCTTTGCAATAAACAGAAACAAATAAACAAGAACATAAATCTTGACCGTCCAGAAGTATACCAAAATCTAAAAAGTCAAAAATCTTGAAAAAGACTGTTTTAAGAAAAAAATCGCTGAGCTGATCTGCTTTTTCAGAAACGGCTCTTTTTCCACAATATGACGTAAATCACGAGCCACACAACATATAAAAAAATTGCTCCAGTGAGCGCAAAAACAGAAAAGATATACGTCAAAATATACTTTTTGGTATACTTCTGGACGGTACTGTAGATAAAATATTTATATATAAATGGATTAGAGCGCATATTTTCTGGAAAAGAAGAGCAATGAATTTTCAGAAAGTTACTCAGTGAAAATCGAAGTTCAATATCATTCTAATGTTACATTATAGCTGCGTAGTTATTGCATAACTGTAGATCAAAAACTTCTCTGTGTATGTAATACTTTGGCGCATCTAGTGAGTAAAGTATTTCAGATCAATAGCGAAATTTTTTTTTAGAAAAAAAGCTCAGCCGTTCAAAAGCGTCTTCTCTGGATAACATCAGTAGATTCAGTGTTCTGACGATAATGACCAGTATACTTAACAAGATACGGTCTCCGCTTCTTGTATCAAATCCTCTTTCAATCATCGTTTCCCAAACTTAGTGAATGGTTTCAATTCTAAGAGGTTTTTTCGAATTTTTTTTGCTTGCGTGGAGCGATGATATTGTTATGACAAAAACAAAATATGAAAATTTCTAAAACTTTGACTGTTTTCTGAGAAAAAAAACTGCGATAATAAGGAGTGAAGTAAAGATATAAGCATTTTTCCTAAACGAGATAGATTAAGAGTGGCTCTTTTCAAGTGAAGTTAGATTGAACGGGGCTCGTGCGAAGAAGATTGCAATGAAAAGTATTTTTAGATTGGAAAAAGAAGAAAGGTAATACAGGATTATAAAGCGTCTCGTGAAGTTTGCTGAACACTGATCGTATCAAATTCTTGCTATTGTTTACCATAACCCGAAGGAAAAAAATGTTTGTTAGTTGATGAAACCACCCAAAATTTAGGTTCAAACCACCCAAAATTTAGGTTTTTTTCAGAACTTGGGTTTAAAAAAAAACTTTCTCATAAAATGCTATAACATCAGAAATCCCGAACATCCTATTTTTTGAGACTATTTTTCTTATCATACAACCAAAGATGCATCTATGAACTCCACATTCGAATTATTTTCCAAACTTCTGCGCTTCTGACTTAATGCTCGATGTATTTATTACGAGTGTATATCTTTTGTATGTTATATTAGTATTTAGTCGCTCATTTTTCAATTTAATGTTCGTAATTAATTTGTTCATGTTTATTTATCTGAAAATTCATATCATTCTCGTGATAATGGGCTGTGATAAACCTTTTTTGTCGATAGTTTTGTATTTATGGGTGTGATTGCTGAGAAATCTGTATGAAAATGAAATGAGCACTAATGAGACTAAACCTTCTCGTGGCTCTTGAAATGAATAGCATAGTCAGTCTGCCGCCTCTAGCCTCCAACAATATGTCATATATAGAAGATTCAAGTGGTTGTTACCTGGTGGCAAATAAGGTACATTGTACCAAAGTCAACGCAGCCTTTGGTTTTACCGTTTACGTCTCTATAACAATTCAAGTGAGCGCGTACCCGGCATTCGGGAAGAACTCAGAGGGACGAGAAAGTTGAACAATAAATTGAGGTGAGGAGAACAAGAGGAGGAGCGGATCGAAAACTCGATCGCGGTGTCAACCCGAAAATGGCGGTGAAGTTAAAAAAGATGCAGGTGGTCTTTCTCGGAGTTCTCTTCCTGGCCGTCTTCCTATCAATTATCCTCGTTGTCGTGCTCACAGCAATACATAAGAGAAAAGAGGATCATGGTTACTTTTTTATACTTCTTCATCAATACACTTAACGTTAATAAGTCTTTAAAAAGAGAGAAAAATACCTGCGCTGAAGGCACGAATTCAATTCTTCTTTCTTGAAACAAAACACAAATGTTCTGTAAGTGAGAAAACTAATTCGAAATTCTTCATTACCTTAGGATAGCTTGTAAGGCCACCGCTTATATGGAATCATGAAATAGTAAGGGAAATAATGGGGAATAAGACAATCAATTTTCGTTGGTGTCCACTCTTGCTTTTGACAAAAGAAAGTTCGGTAGGGCTATGACATTCGAGAGGTCGATGTTTTCTAGAGCCTTTCCGAATGCTTCGATATTTTGAATCTCTTTGAAATTATCTGTAACTTTATTCCATAAAGCAATTACTCTAGGAAAGAAAGAATGTGGATCACTGTATCGTTCAAAGTTCATCAGAGTTAATTTGGAGGTTCGGTGTGCGGAGATTGGTTTCAGTTCTTAACTTCAGCTATTTTTTGATAGTCTCAGAATCCGCTCTTTCAGAACGTAAATGAAAAACTACCAAGAAATCAAAACGGATTCTTCGAATGATTAGTGAATCCTAATTGAATTGAACATTCTCTCATTCGTCTCCATTCTCTCATTCAACTCCCTCCGTGCACGGTTGCTCCTCGCACCGTCTCTTCCCTCGTCTGTGAGAGTCCTTTCCCGAGAAGATTTGGCGCTCCGGGATCGTAGCGCCATCATGAGCGACAGAAGAATGAGATGGAGGGACTACTTTGTCAAAGCCGTTAGTCCCCAATTCCTTAGGAAGGCAGAGAACGCTGAGGAGTGGAGCCGTCACATGTCGCAACAGATCCCATAATCGATGATGTTATATTACCGATGTGGCTTGCTGATCTTGATAAAGCGTTTAAATTGAATTGAATTGAATTGAATTGAATTAAGCGAGACATTGGGGAAAGCTCAACTTTATACTTCCACAATGAGAATGAGCTATTTTTGTGAAAAGTCTTTGAGGGTATACCAACCTTTTCGAAGTATTACTAAGAACTTTCGGGGAGAAAATAGTTGTACCACATTGAAGTAGGGGTCTGATGTAAGTAGTGTAAACGGTTTTGTAACCGTTTAGTCCAGACATCTGAAAACTTTTAAAACTTTTGGAATTCTACACAGAGTCCTAGCACGTTAAATTTCCACGTAATGCTTGAAGTGCGTGTTGCTCTCTTCTTTATCTGTAAGTTTGGGCGTGCTTGGTTACTCGCATCGTGAAGTTTTTGATATTTTCTTGTGCTTTGTTGTGCCGGTGAGACGATGCGGAAGATTACTGGTTTATTGTCGGACGTTTCGGTTTTTTTAAAACCATCATCAGCAATTACCCTAGAAATACATAATGAATTATGACATTGAATGATAAAGCAGTATTGTACAAGAAGAAAGGAATGAATAGATAAATGGAAAGAGAGAATGGCAGAGAACACAGAAGATCAGTGGTTAATTGATTGAATGTGAGGTGAGAGTTAAATGTTGAGAGAAAGAAGAGAGAGTTGTGCACGTTCCTCCGCCATTTCTGTCCTGTTATTGATAGATGGGACATGGAATTGAATAAAGATGGCTTCTGCGATTCGAAGACGGATGATATTTCGTTCGATTGAGAGGATCTTGCCGGTGAGGGTGATAGGGGTGCTATTGTGGGCTGATATGCAATGTTCGGCAAATGCATTGGATTTGTAAGATGGGACATTGGGATTTCGGGAGGCACGGATGTGTTCGGCCATTCTATCATAAAGAGGTCTGCCCGTATGCCCTATGTATGAAGAGTTACAAACATCACATGTTATACAATAAATGGCTCCTACGACATTACAACAGCCAATTCTAGCATGAGGGCAGAAAATGCAACTATTTGGTTTAGTGCAGTTGTTATCATGACACCGGTTACGCGATAAAAGTTGAAGTAAGGTTGGAGGGGATTTCTTCACTACTTTGATATTGAGACCTGAGGCCCGGATAATCGAACGAATATCAAGAGAGAATGCGTCGGAAATGAAAGGTATAGAAATTGAAATGTCTTCTTTGTCTCGCACTAGGCTTTTGCGGTTTATGTTTGAGTGTTTTTGTCGAGAAACCGCGTAGCCGTTTTGAGATAAAATGATTGAGGCGAGTGCCTTGGAATCAGTACGAAATTCAGAAGACGAAACAATGGACGAAGTGTGGATGGTATTGTTTACAATCGCTCGCTTAATATAAGCAGGGTGGTGACACGTTGCATGCAAAAGTATGTTCTCATTTGACGGCTTGCGGTACCAACGAGTTAGAATGCGATTACCGAAGGAAGTAAGGGTGACGTTGAGAAATGGAAGGACTGAATCAATGGGGCGTTCTCTTGTTATCTTGATTTGAAAAGCTTGACGACTAAGATAATCGAATACAGCATCAATACAATCTTGAGAATTGTTAATAACTATGTAGTCATCAATGTAGCGACGGATTAATGATATATCACGGTACGGTGCATTGCATTCTAAACTATGCATGTAAGTAACAGCGAGAAGTGGTGCTAGACGGTTCCCCATGGCTATACCTCTCTTCGGAATGTACATTTTGCTATCTAATGTGAACGTATTACAATTGAGAAAAGAAATAAGCAATTCTTCAACATCAGAAATAGACATACCTAGTAGAGAGAAGCGAGAAAGATTTGAGTGTAAAATATCAATAACCGCATCAACCGCATCTTTGTTCGATACGTTTGTATATAGGCTCTCAACGTCTTTTTTTCATACAGATAATCATCGTAGGGAAGTGAGCGTAAGTGAGTGAGAAAGGAAGCAGTGTTTGTGAGATGAGTGGGAATTAAAGTGAATATTGGAGATAAAAGATGGTATAACAACCAAGAAAGACGAAGTTTAAATTTGTCTATGTTTCACCTGCGAGTGAAACGTCAAACTTGTGGCATTTTATGAGTATGTACATTGCAGGAATACGAGGATGATTGTTGTCTAACCTACGTTTAATGTGTCCAGGGATGACAATATGGCTAACAATACGTTCGAAACTTTTGTTGAGAGTTTGTGCAGTACGACTAAAAAGACTCTTGGTGGAAAGGGCGTACAATGATGAGTCTGAGAGATGCAAATCAACTAATTGTTTTTTGAGGGCAGAGCTCATGACTACGAACTCGCCTCCTTTGTCAGACCGATTGATTCGAATAGCCTGATCACGAACTTGTGCAAAAATATTTTTAGGGTGGTTCTTAACTCCTTAGACAAATTATTTGTGATTGCTAGACATCTGTGACGTGAAACTACACTGCGAAGATTAGAAACAAGGGACAAAACTTGCCTATCACTAATTGGGTTGGGAGGAGGGAAAGAGGTGTGCATAGGTTGAAATGGGCAAGGGGGTAAAGGTGGGTCAGAAGGGAGGGAGGAGGAAGGTGGTTGGGTGATGGGAGAGGGTGGGGACAGAGTAGGTGACGAAGACGATGCAGTTGTGAGATCTCGAATGAATTTCCATCGTAGAAGCTGTGTCAGGTGGTGGAGGGAAACTTCCATGGTCAGGTTGATATCCAATAGTAGTTGAGGCTAACTTAATAGTAGACTGGCATAGTCGGAAGTTGTTGAGAAGGGAGATGATTCAAGCTTCTCAAATCAAGATAACAAGAGAACGCCCCATTTATTCAGCGACGAAAAAACGACGACCAGGATTATCTCTATTTTTGGAAGTCTGCACCGTGACACTAGTCGACTAAGCTCTAGGCAGTTATCAGAAGAAAAAAAGGATTTTTCCGGTTTTTCGTTTTTTCGACAACCAAATCGACCAAAAGTTTTTTCGTCGACTTTTTTCGACGAGAATTCTTTCTCAGAAGACATGTTTTCCAATTCGTTTACTCCAGTTGAACATGTTCGCAAAGTTATGACAACGGATGACTGACCTGTGGTTTCAGTGGCTAAAATAGAAGTTAGTCATTCTAGGTATTCATAGAACGATTACATTAAATTTAGAACAAAGTGAGTTGATAAACGTGATTGAAGAGAGTAAAACACATTGAATACACAATTCTGAAAATAGCTATTGTATCTTTACTTTTTTTTCATAAAATTCGTGTATTTGTAGAGTGTGAGTTCTGATAAGAGTAGTGTAGCCTTAATGAAGAATTTTAGAGATTAGAACAATGCGATCGCAGGGAAGTGTCAACATATAGCTTTTTTAAATTGATATGAAGATGCTAAGACAAAGATTTGATTAGGGAAAAATTCCAAATATCTATCATTCGAGAGGCACACGTTGTATGCGAATCTTGTATTTTATATAGCAAAATAAGCCTGAGTGAATAAGATACTCTTTGGCTGTAGGGTCAAAGACTGATAATAAAAAGAGAAGAGTAGTCTAAGTTTAATGCTCCATGAATGAAGAGTTTATGCTGAGTTAAACGCATTGGATGAAATATCCAGTAGACAGTACACTTTTGTTCTGTGTTGTGCCCTTTTGATGCGTTGAAGAAGAAAAGAAGAAGTCGAACGTTTCGCTTTATAAAAGCATCGTCAGCGAGTTAAAAATCACCGAGAAGTGAAGAGAAGATAATAATCACCCTCTGATGGTATTTGGTGATGTATCAAGATGTATCACCAAATACCATCAGAGGATGATTATTATCTTCTCTTCACTTCTCGGTGATTTTTAACTCGCTGACGATGCTTTTATAAAGCGAAACGTTCGACTTCGTATTTTCTCCTTCAACGCATTAAAAGGGCACAACACAGAACAAAAGTGTTCCATGAATGCATTTGTGGAGAAAAAACAAATCAGCAATGGCTCTTCTGTATTCTATGTAATGAAACTATGCCGAGGATGTTCATTCGATCAATTTAAGAAAGATTTAGGACATCTGAAAATAATAAATCAACTAATGCTGATAGTTTACAGTCCAAAAATTGAAATAAAAACTACGATTCTCCGTTAGAAGATAATTGAGGATAAAAAGTCAACTGATGTTGTTATACGCGCACGACTAATAACCAAAATCAAAGACGGCGATAGGCCGACGACAAAAAATTGCTTTTTTTTATCATAGTGTCAGTAGGACAGAATTAATTCGAATTTAAAGCGAAAAAATTGAAGGTGAGTTATCAGTTAACGTAAAAAAGTTTTGCTATTTTAGCAGTATCCACTAATGAATACAAAAGCTTTTTTTTCTGTTTTCTCCATGAAATTTTCAATCCTTTTCTTCCAAACGAGACAAACAGAGCAATTTCAGAATTCAGATTCATTTTATGTAGTTTCGCTTTGACTTCAGTTTTAGTTACTGGAAACAAAGTAGGGGGAAACAAGAGGGATTGCAGATAAAGAAGTCACGATTTCTGTATACACTGGAGATTATGTGCCAAAAGCGACTGGAAGAAGAAAGAAGAGGGACGGAAATGCATGCAAAGGCCTTGATGGGGTAAGCGTTTTTTGACTGTGAGATAGAAAGAGGAAAAAATTCCGGAATCTGTTACTTGCTGAAAACCCCACATTTTTCAATTATGTAGAGTCATATGTCGAACTGCACTTCGAAAGTTTTCTATTCTCTGATAATCGGCTCTCGAAAGCCTGCTTGAACTGCGATCCTATTGTTATTTTATCTCAGATGAGGCTCTTCGACGGCAAATAACATTCCAAATCCTTTGTATTCCTCAACAACAACATGCCAAACAAATTTTTTCAACGTGGAGCGTTTTGCCTAAGATGACAAGCAGAAATTTCAGCAAGAAGTTTTAAAGCTTTAATAAGGGAGTAATCATTCATTCATTCATTCATTCATTCATTCATTCATTCATTCATTCATTCATTCATTCATTCATTCATTCATTCATTCATTCATTCATTCATTCATTCATTCATTCATTCATTCATTCATTCATTCATTCATTCATTCATTCATTCATTCATTCATTCATTCATTCATTCATTCATTCATTCATTCATTCATTCATTCATTCATTCATTCATTCATTCATTCATTCATTCATTCATTCATTCATTCATTCATTCATTCATTCATTCATTCATTCATTCATTCATTCATTCATTCATTCATTCATTCATTCATTCATTCATTCATTCATTCATTCATTCATTCGTTCATTCATTAAATAATTCATTCATTAAATAATTCATTCATTCATTCATTCATTCATTCATTCATTCATTCATTCATTCATTCATTCATTCATTCATTCATTCATTCATTCATTCATTCATTCATTCATTCATTCATTAGAAAATTCATTAATTAATTAATTAATTAATTAATTAATTAATTAATTAATTAATTAATTAATTCATTAGATAATTCATTCATTCATTGAATAATTCATTCATTCATTCATTCGTTAGATAATTCATTCATTCATTCATTATATAATTCATTCATTCATTCATTCATTCATTCATTCATTCATTCATTCATTCATTAGATAATTCATTCATTCATTCATTCATTCATTCATTCATTCATTCATTCATTCTTCCATTTTTGCATGTCAGGGTAAAAACAAAGTGGATGATTGTCACGGATGTGAGTTCAATTTATAATAATTCAAAGAATTAAAATTATGATGATAATCAGATGACAATCAGAATGACAAAAATGATCTTTGTGTAAAAGAAGTTTGCAGGACCGGGAGACTATCATGAGTGTCCTGAACGGCTGGCAGCTGAAGGGACAATTCTCTAAAACCCGTTTCATCTTGTACGACAACCAGATTACCGTTACCGAGTCCATGCCTTTACCCGCCGCTACGAAATTCATCCAGGCAGCAAAGCAAACCAAGGGTGATCCCAAACAAGCATTGTCAGTATCGGGTTTCGAAAATTTTTTTTAACAAAGCTGAGAGCCATTGTAAGAAAATTCTCTACTTTGAAAGCGTCCCTAGCCTTATTTAAACGCAGAAAGTTAAAATGAAGAGACAAAAAATCGGTTTTTGAAAACACTGTTTCTGTAATTGATAATGTTTCTCCGTAAGACAGCTCGGATACATAAGTTTCTGCTGCTATGAGATCTATGCGTCCCCTTACTCCCGAATCCCAATTTATTCGGATAGAGAAGAGGGTGACGTTCAACAAAGCCGTACAAAAGGTTCAAATATTTGTGTTTCTCAACTATGTTAGAGAAAGTTCACTCTAGGGTTATTCGGCGAAATTTGGCTAAATCCGTTCTAACTTTTTTTTGCATTTAAAAGGTCTGTAATTATTAAACAGATCTTTTATTTCCCTCTCAGTCTTTCACACAAAGATGTGAGCTTTTGCCATTCTCGTATTGATTCATTGTATTTATTTGTTTACCATTATTTTGAACCAGCTCTCTCCATTATTTTTTTAAAAGAAACATCATCATAATCAGGGCTGGACTTTTTTGGTTGTCGTTTTTTTTTGTTGTTGTTTTTTGTTGTTGCTGTTTTCAAAAAAAAATTGCCTCAAAAAATCAAAGAAATCGACAAAAACCAAAAAAAATTCAACAATTTCACCGAATTTTTCAGTGTTTGTAACCAATTCTGGTTACTCTTTTTTTCTAAATAACTAGAAAATCACATAATTCATGAGTTTTTTTTAATATTCAGTATTCAAACGATTACTTTGGTGTGAACCCAAAGAAGGCTCTAGTTAACTAAATGAAGTTTTTCTCCATTTTTAATACAGAAAAATTAAAATCACTATGATATTTTTCATTTTCTGTTTCTATTCCTAGAAAGATGTTGACTTGAAATTCCGAAAAAAACTTTCTCTTGGAATAATGCAAACTTTGATTCTGATAAAAACTCGAATTTATTGGTTTTAAGATAATTTCTTAAAATGGTAATTAATTTTGTTTAAAAATAGAACGGTGCTTTTCAATTTTTCTTCCAGCACTTGAAGCTTACTTTGTTGAAATTCTTCAAAGCTGTCATCTCACTTGCTTAACCATTCTTGAAAATTACAAACGAAGTTTTTCTAACAATTAAAGACCGTTGAAATATATATATATATATATTTTATCGACATTTTGCAATGCAAAGTTATGGTGAGAGACATTGTAAATAATATTCAAGTGTGGCGAGAAGTAAGGCAAATATCTAAAGTAAGGCAAATATCTAAAAGTAATGCAAATATCTAAAGTAAGGCAAATATCTAAAGTAAGGCAAATATCTAAAAGTAAGGCAAATATCTAAAGTAAGGCAAATATCTAAAAGTAAGGCAAGTATCTAAAAGTAAGGCAAATATCTAAATGCTACTAGTTATTCTCCAGGTCACAAATCACATGCTCGTTACGGAGACGATTTATAAACTGCTCTACTGTTCTTGAATTCAGTATTTCACTCGGGATTACGTAAAAAATTCTTGAAACACGTAAACCGAAACAATTGAATCTAGACGTCGAAGAAGTACATTCAATAGCAATACCATTCATATTAGTGCGGGTTGAGGAGGTGCTCTTGAAAATGCGTGATTTTTCAATAATAGACTTGTCATTGAAGATCTTCCAACCCATTTTAAGGTCGGCAATCACCCTTCTTTCGGCTAAAGTACTTAGGCCGATTAGATTCAGACGATCTCTGTAACATGGAAGGCTGAGAGGATAATCAGGCTGTGGGAAACATCGATAAAAGAGTATTCTAGAGAAAGATCTCAAAACCTTTTCTAGAAGATCAGAATCCTTCCGGTATATTGGATTCCATAGACAAGAGGCAAATTCTAGATGAGGTAGAACATATGTATTGAAACACTTAACAAGTACTTGGGAATCATTGATGCTTATAGAGCGGAGCATAGCATACATCGCTTTAGTAGCCTTCATAGTTCGTTCAAGAATCGCGTCATGTCTGCGAAGAGATGGTACTAGTTGGACTCCAAGGTCTCTCACTTGAGTAGATACTTTTAAAACACAGTTATTTAGGTGATAATTGAAAGGAGGAGAAGTTTTGCCTAAGCGTAGATGATAGGTCTTGTTCGAAGATAAAGAAAGATGGTTGGCTACGCACCAATTACACACATTATCTAGACAATTCTGCATTTCGATAGTTCGTTCAGTTATATTGTGAGCACTGTGAGATACATATAACTTAATGTCATCAGCGTATGCTTGATAGCGTATATTCGGATAAGGGCTAAGCACATAATTCAATTCGCTAATGTATAGAGAAAACAGAAGTGGTCCTAATACGGAACCCTGTGGCACGCCAGATGTCACAGGTTGAGGAGCAGATATTGTCTTGCCCATTCGTACAGAAAAAATTCGACCGTCAAGAAAAGATTCTAGCCAAGACATCAAAGATAGGGACAAACCGAAACGCGCAAGTTTTGTCAATAACTTAGGTATACTTATCGTATCGAAAGCTTTGGTAAAGTCTAGATAAATCACATCGATAGATAAGCCTTTACTGATATCTTGTGTCCAGTCGTCTTCACAGACTAAAAGATTAGTAACAACAGAAGCACGGGAGCGAGAACCATGTTGATTTTGAGGTAACAATTCGAATTTCGCTAAATGTTCATCGATGATAGCTCTTATCAAACGTTCCATGACTTTAGAAGCAGGGGAGAGAATGGATATTGGTCTATACGAGGACGGTAGGGAAGAGTCTTTCGCTGACTTAGGGATAGCAGTAATCAGAGAATGTTTCCATACGGAAGGTGTCTTTTTTTCAATTTTCAATTTAAACGCTTTATCAAGATCAACAAGCCACATCGGTAAAACCTCGAATAAGGGATCTGAGCGTTGAGCGGAGGTTGAGCGAGGCAAGCAGTAGCGATCGAAGTGCTACTCTTCCTCTTCTGTCGCTCATCATGGCGCTACGATCCCGGAGCGCCAAATCTTCTCGGGAAAGGACTCTGACAGACGAGAGAAGAGACGGTGCGGGGAGCAACCGCTTACGGACGGAGACGAATGAAAGAATGAGGTGTCTTACCAAAAAAGGTGTCTTACCAAGCCATAAAGAGAAATTGAAAATGTGAGTGAGCGGAAGAGCGAGTGATTTGGCACACTTTTTGAAAACTATTTGAGGAATTCCATCCGCACCGACGCTACCAGTAGGTTTGAGCTTGGAGAGAACTCGGTAAACATTACATGGCAAGAACAAATGATCATCTGGTTGGGGAGGAATAGAATCACCGTAGATTGGAGGAGGAAAGCCATCGTCTTTAGTGAAAGAAGATGCAAACTCGGAAGCTAATAAATCACATTTCGAGAGAGAATCAACAACAATACAACTAGTAGCAGTTTTCAAACAGTGTGGGGGAGCTGATTTAGGTTTAGTGAGGGAAGCAATATGGCGATAGAGGTCAGCTGCTCTCTTCAGTTTTTTCCTCTCACAATACTTATTCCATTTCTCAACTTGTTTGAGAAGGTCTGAACTAGCTTTCATATAAATAGTGCGAATGAAGGGTATTGTAATATCAAGAAAAAGTGAATTTCTGTATTTGATGAGTCTATGTATATAGGAAGGATAAGAGGCAAATGGAGAACGAGGGAGTCGTCTCGGAACATGTAATTCTATCGCATCATGCACTATTTTACAGAAACGATTATACAAATCATCAATATCATGAAAATAGTCAAAACGATTCTCCCATTCTATACTTGAAAAATATTCATTCAGTGCTTCAAAATCAGCTCTAGCGAAATCAAGAATAACATCGCTTTCAGGAAGTGCAAAGGAAAATTGCAAGGTGAACTGAATTCCAGAATGATCACACGAATGAAACGGTGGAATGATGCAAGGGCTAGATACAATATTCTTCTCAGTTGTCAAAAGCCAGTCTATACATTTGGTATGGCGAGTCGGATCATTAAGCATAAGATTATAGCCAGCAGTGTCTACGAAAGACCGTAAAATCCTTTCAGAAACAGTTGACGGATTAGTTAAAAAGTCGCTGTTGAAGTCTCCTACTACGATAGCTGGGAAGTTACAAGATGCTGTTAAGTCTACTAACAAATCGCATAATGTAGTAGTTAGTTCAGCATTGTAATTTGGAGGACGGTAGCAAACTATTATACGACAGAATGAGTTTGCTAAGAACAAATCAACCGCAACAACTTCACATGTATCACAAAATGATTGTCTAGCGAAAGTTAAATGATCCCGCATTATGAGAGCCACACCTCCTCCTCTAGAGTCTCTATAATTTCTAATAACATTGTAAGGAAGAAGACCGGTATTTTCTGAATCAGCTACTCTAGAGTTAAGGCAAGTTTCACTAAGAGCTACTACATCTGGTTGCTCTATTTCAAGAAAGGAACGGAACAATGAAAGTTTATTTTTAATTGAACGAATATTGAAATAGAAAGCTTTCAGACCGGTACATGATCTCAGTTTGACGTCTTCGGCGTAGGATTCGTCTGGCTTCGAATGAGGGCGCTGCTTGTTCGTGTCGACTTCGGAGCTCGTACTGTTATGTTCTGACTGCTTCGAGCATTTGGAAAGGCGGAGTAGCGCGGCTGTGCTGGAGATCGTCGCTTTTGGTCTGCTTCATTCCGGGGCATCAATTCACCATCGAAGATGGTGGGGAAGATTACTTTGAGAAGTCTAGACGAACTCGTTCCTGGCGTATTCGGCGGCTTTCCCATTCTGAAGTGAGAGATTCCACCGATGGCGATACCAGATGCGTCTAGAAGACTGGTAATGAGTTGAGAATCGTGCTGAGTCTGTGCGGAAGGACGAGCATCGGTGTTTTCAGGAGCCCTCTCGATGACGACGGAGCGAAGCCTTTTCTCCTCATCCATCTCCTTTCGGATGGTCTCTTGGGTGACGGAGCTTGTGTAGAACTTGTCGAAAAGAGCGTTGCAGGTTCTCAGGAGAAGTACGACGTGGAGTGGAAGAGAAGGTGTCTTCTCTTCCGCGTCAAGAAAGTCTTTCAGAGATTTTTGTAGGAGAGCTGCGTCTTCATTTGTTGTCGAGGCCGACATAATTGCGAATAGGCAGTAGAAATGGAAATGAATTGGAGCAAGTAGAAAGGTCACCGCTCGATATTGAGAACAGAGTGGTGAGTGAACTTGCCACCTTCTTTTTTATTATTTTTATTACTACCTTTCTCGAAGCTCAAACTCCCGGTGCTTGCTTGTATGTATTACCTAAATTGATATCACTTATGTGACAGTGATCCACTTTGCACACCATTTTGGTAACACTAGTATGCAATTTGGAATAAAGATTGATAGATTGATAGATTGAATCCAACATTCAATATTCATTTTATTGGTACGATTAGGGGTGGCGAGTCCCTTGATCTTCTCAGTATTCTTCACTCTCTCAAGCGGTGGCAAGTCCCTTCATCGATAAATCATAGTAATGAGAAGTGAATGTTATTTGGTAAATGAGTTCGGCATCTGTGGGGTGGCTAGTCCCATTTACATTCGAAAGGGGCATCATTCATCCAAAAAATAAAAAACAGTATTCAAAGAAATGCTCATTCGAATTCTTATTTGAATTCTTACACTTAAATGGAACAACTTTTACAAAAATGCATCAGTTAACACAAAATCAATATAATTTATAGAGGTCAAAAGATAAAAACCAAAAAAGAGACATATGGAATAACATTAACGAGGTAAAATATTCGACGAGACAAGATTAAATGGTTAATGCGCACATGTTCTGAAGAAGGTTTGCAACATTTGCTCACCAACCTCCTACTTAATTCATCTACGGCTCAAAGGGTATGCTGTTATAAAGATGAAATTTGAAAAGTCTCTTTCAGTCTCTTTTTCAATTGCTGAGAGCTCGAGCTTCTCAGGTATTCAAGTGGTAATTTATTCAACCACCTGGAGGCTCTCAAAGCAAACGCATTATATCTAACGTTGTTCTTCGTTCTCTCAATCTGTAAACCAAAGGCTCGATTCCTGCCTCGGTTTGGTCTGAAGCTGAAAAAATTCGATTTCGAAAGACGTACTTCGCTATGGAGAATTTTGTAGGCTAACACTATGTCATAGCGAGTTCTACGGTCAAACAACATTTCGAGTCCTAGTGTCTCGAGTCGATGTTGATAAGAATGCAAAGAAACGGGATAGTCTTTTGAAGTAAAACATCTGTAGAAAACTATCCTTGGTAATGTTTCTTGAACCTTTTTGTGTGAGGTGGATGCTCCTGTGACCGATTTTTAATAGTGTGTTAAATCGAGAGACTTTTTCTCTGACCGCAGAGAATCACTCCAGCTGATCTTTATCTCTCTCTCTTTCTCTATATATCTTTCTTTCTCTCTATTTTTTCTCTCTCTCTCTCTATTTATCTTTCTTTCTCTCTCTTTTTTCTCTCTCTCTCTCTTTCTCTCTCTTTTTTCTCTCTCTCTCTTTCTCTCTCTCTATCTTCTCTCTCTTTCCCTCTCTCTTCTCTCTCTTCCTCTCTCTTTCTTTCTTTCTCTCTTTTATCTCTCTCTTTCTTTCTCTTTCTTCCTCTCTCTCTCTCTCTCTCTCTCTCTCTCTCTCTCTCTCTCTCTCTCTCTCTCTCTCTCTCTCTCTCTCTCTCTCTCTCTCTCTCTCTCTCTCTCTCTCTCTCTCTCTCTACACTGTGAGATATTTTTTTTCTGAATCTCTTAAAAAACATACTCATCCACGATGCTTTTATCTGCGTCTCTTAATATTACATGCTATTTTCTTTTACGCTCTCTAGCGTTTTTCTCTTACAGTGTAGTCTTTCTCAGAAAGACACACTTTTTATACACACTCTCTCTGATGTGTATCTTTGAACCTTTTATTAGACAACTTTTATGTGTTTCCAATAATCACTGTTTTCAAACACGCATAATCTATGGATACGATCTTGGAAGGAAGCCATCTCCTTTTCTCGCAACTTGCACTCTTTGCGGTAAAGAATACCATGTCAAAGACGTAACGAATCTAGAACCAAACGAATCTGAATTATAACACGTTCTAGAGATATTCAACTTGCAATACTTCGACCGGATAGACTGATCCATTTCTCCCTCGGAAACAGGGGCCATCATGTCTAGTTATTCTCACGTCGTATTGTGCCAGAAAATAATCCTGCAATACAAACATTTTAAAAATTGGCAAAAAAAAGGACTTGAAACACAAAAGAGAAATTTAAAAAAACTAACAACGAGCGGGACTCGAACTGATTAACAAAGTTGTTGACATTGTTGATATTAAAACTTTCTGTAGAAAATATGATACCCTCATTTTCTTTTAAAGACGCTTATCATCACTTACTTGTCATTTATTTACAAAAAGTGCCTACTGTTGGATCTCTTGAAATTGTCAGGGTTCACAACCGGTTTTTTGAGATTCTACTTGCTGTTATTTCATCAAAACTCATTTTTCTCCTGAAAATGTCAATTAACATTTTCTTCAGGTTTAATCAAATAAAACATAACAAAATAAATCAATAAAAAGTGGTGAAAACTTTATTTGAAGAAAACAACTTTTTTTATTTTTGACTTTTTTTTTGCCCACTTCTGATCATCCATCATTCATGGGTGGTAAGCGTTCTCCGGGGCTGTTTCTCCTTCTTGCACGAGAACCCCAAGAAAGAAGATTGAAGAGATAATCGAGAATATTATATAAGGCTAGAGAGTGTCGTGGATCCACCCTTTTACCGTCTGCCTCCTCTTGACTCAACGCCCTACCATCAGAGCTGCTAGAAAAAAGTTCGAAAATTCTCAGAACAGTTTTTTTTCAGAACTTTGAAGTCGAAAAAATTTCGAACTTTTTTGCGATTTTGAAAGTCGAAAAAAAAAACGAAATAAAAATACACTTTGATCCGTGTCTTGCCTTGTTTATGCGTTGTTAAGAAGAATATTTCGACTGTTTCGCTTTATGAAAGCATCGTCAGCGAATGAAATCACCTAAACACGGCTCACCGCCCATCAGAAATATGTATCAAAAAGGATAAGAAAAACAAATACAAAGCAAAATAATGAACCAAGTAATGGTGATACAGCCAAAAGAGGTGGATGTGATATAAAACACAATTGAAAAACCACCGAAGAAATAATACAAAGGAAAAAAACAAAAACAGAAATAAAATATGGATCAAAACAAGCGAGATGATCCTAAGGAAGAGGCAGGAGGGAGAGATGAGAGAGCTCTTCTGCCATTTAGCTCTTGTTGTTAAGCTCAGGATTGTGAGTATCAATCAGCAAGGCCTCAATAATTCTACGGCGTACAACATTAGTTTCCACATGCAGAATAGAACCGGTCAGTAATACTGTTTCATCCGAATGAGAAACAAGAATGTGCTGGGAAAAGGCATTAGTTGCGTAGGAAGGGGCCTTTGGGTTCTCAGTAGCGTATATGTTCCGTGGCCCTGGTATAAACTGGACGGCCTGAATGTCCTAGTTTTTATTCTGAAAAACGCTCATTTCATGGTTTTCGAAAAAAACAATCAAGAAGAAAAGACCAATATCAACTTCTTCTTCTTCCTCGCGCTTGTTCCCGCCTCGCGGCAGGGTACGCGCTCCCCTGAGATGCAG